>JALXFT010003591.1:0-103371 GCA_023376895.1 Aspiorhynchus laticeps
TGGAATAGTCTGTCTTCTAAATAAAAGAGCCAGCTGCTAATTGTTAAAATCATCGTGTCACTGCAGCTGCACTTATGAACTTCGGTTGCTATAGAAACAATCAGCATCCTGGGATGTGCTCTTAGGACCGTGTATGCGCAATGACCGGTCTAGCCTGAAAAATAATACTTTTTAACACTATTTGAGCACAAGGAACCAATCTTATGAGACACTTAGATTGCATTGTTAATGTCAAATTTCATCTTAGGCTTAATGAACAGCTTTGGAGAATTCAATGTTTCCTCATTCAAAGAGATGGGAGCTGTACTTTCATGACTGGAATAGCTGCCGGAGAGGCATTTCAAAGATGGCCACCGAGTGAAATGACTTGACTTAAAGGGAATTGGTAATACCGTCCTGAGGTTTTCAATTTAATTCACAAACTTTTTCATAAATATATTACTCTGGTGGATTTAAGCTTTCAAATCAAGTCATCCAGGCATATTTACTTTTTCAATGCCTAATTTGTAAACTCAGTACAGAGGACAGCGCTTCAGGAACAGCTGGCAGTGAATGCACTGTTTCTGTGTATATAAGGTATACTGGCGTGGTCATTGCTGGTCACATATGGTGGTTGGTACATCACTCCTCACATTTCACCTCTGTCCTAATATTAATACTGCTCCCAAACCTGATCTGCCCAACATTATGAACAACACCATTTCATGGCAGTATTTAGGTCATTGCCACTGATATTCGTACTCTAACTGTGATTTATACAGTGAAAATTGTGAAAAAAATAAGACCTTGTTTTTCTGTGTTTTTATCTGCCGTCTCTGGGAGTTTTTGTGGCTCTGTGAGAAGAGAGAAAAAGAACAGCGAATAGAAAAGTAAAAAAAAAAAAAAAGTGACAAAATGTACAGCTACATGAAATAAAATACTGTAAAGCATATCTGCCTATGAACAATATTAGCATAAATGAACTGAGATATTTAGAGGTGTCTCACAGTTCTCCCTGTTATTCTCCTCCTGAGTGTATCATGAGTCACCATTCATTTCCATTATGTTCAGTCACCATAGAGAACGTGTGTGAAGAAATGTCACACAGCCTCCTTTGTATTTTTATGAGGAGTTATTTTTCAAGTGATGTATGTTTCTTGTCCTTTTTTCCCCTACCTGCTGCATTATCGTTTTTCTTTGTTCAAGGTTATATTAAAGGACTATTTGCCGCCTTCTTTGTGTGTGAGTTTATCTTAAGCCGGGCTCACACTGTGCGATTTTTTAAAAGTCCTTTAGGATTGTACTTGTCAGACTGTACGAACATGAAGATCATGTCACACTGTGGGATCTCAGTTGTCATCAATGTCAGACTGTACGACAGTCAAGACGAGTTAAAAACGGGTGCGCGCAAGAAAACTTGTCCAGAGTTTTACATTATCAACCCATACACGACCAGTGACTATGAACTGCATTGCACGCGGGACCGAAATGTTGGCTATCGTGAAAAATATATGAACCCCGCGTATTTAAGAAGAATAATGTATGCAGCTTTACACACCCACATGAAAAACGCGGCGCAACCAGTGTTTATATAGAAAAGGCAACATATCAGATGAATTCCGTGCGCGGAGGACGGGAGCGCCAGAGTTTATGGCTGATATAATTCTCCAGCATTAATTCTGCTCATAGCTTGCCTTGAAAAACAGAGACAGTTTGACATTCATCGTAGGGGTAGTCACACTGCAGGACTGTGCGCCAAATCTTCTGACACTGCCAGAATTTCGTCTGAGGTGAAATTTGATCGCAACAGCCATTAATCGGCTGTCGGTGAACATGTCAAACCAGTGATCAAAGACTACACATTTTAGCCTAGGATTATAGGAATCTTTTAGGATTTTCAAAATTTGTCTCAGACGACCAAATCGTGGCCAAAATCGCACAGTGTGAGCCGGGCTTTAGACACCCGTTTCATGACACTAACAAGAATTAGAAATCTAATTCTTACATGAACTTTAATAGGACTAGGGTTCACGATCACTCTGCATTATTTCACTGACTGCTAATAAGCAGTGTGTCTCAGTCGGCACAGTTATAGTGACAGTACCGTGTCCTGCAGTGTTGTAGTTGAAGGTCACTGGGCCTGTGATGGTGTTTCCAGTGAGTACAGGAGCATTTACAGTTCCTCCCGTCTGAGCATTCAGATCAACACTGACTCCAGTGTGAACACCACTGCTCATCTGGACTGGAATACAGACAGAGACATTCATTACATTTCCTAAATGACAATTCCCAGGTGAAAAAGTATACTTGAATGCACTAAAAAAATACTTAAATACCAGCAAGTACATTTGTAGTACACTCTTATTTTTTGTGCTAAATAAAAAGGTAAAAGTTATACACTATAAATGCACTAATTAAAAGTGTATTTCTGCTTCAGTAGTACTTCAGTTCAATTGCAAAAGTATACTAAATACCACTGAGATTTAAATTGATTTTTAGTGCACTGAAATAAAGTACACTACTGCAAAAATATACAGAGGACTTTTATTAGTGTATTTCTTAAAAGTGTGCTTTGAATGATTTAAAAATTATTTCAATATTAGTACACTTTTATATAGTTATCCTAAGTTTATATTAAATTGATTTTATATTGATAATTTAATAATTATAAGTACATTTTTTCAACTGTGCTACTTAAGTATACTTAATATAAATAAACTATTTAGCACTAACACTTAAACTGATTTTAAGTGTAGTCAGATAAAGTGTTTTATAATTGCATTGCTTAAAAGTGTGCTACAATCGCTTTACATACAATTTTAGTGGATTTTTATATATATACTATCACTAAGTTCTATTTGGATTTTCATGAAAAATACAGTAGAAATGCATTACTAGTAAAACCCTGTAGGCTACTGTGCTTAGGCTACTATAATTGCACTAATTGTCACAGTTCACAGGTCCGCTGTCTCTCTCTCCCTCTCTCTGTGAGTGTGTGCGTGCTCCTCTGCTGATGAGCTGATCAGTAGCACCTGTGGCTCATCAGCTCCGCTATTTAATGGCCTTGCTTCTGAGACCATGTCCACGGGTATTTTTATAAACAGAGTTTTTCCTTCTTCCATTTTTCCACATGAAAACGCAAGCGCATGCTATGAAGCACTGTCAAGAGCATAACAAACCAACAGGTGGCGATATAATCTCAACCCTAAAGCCATGTTGGCCAATCAGAAGCCTGAGAAAGTTTCCAGTAGGCGGAGATGTCACAAGCCAAAATCTCCGGTTTCGCTGTCTACACGATAACACAGACACAGATAATAGAGTTTTTGAAAATCTTCACCCTGGCAGGAGTTTTCAAAAATGTTTGGTTTCAGTGACCTGGTGCAGTGTTTGTGTGTGGACAAACGGCCAAACCGCATAGAAAAAGGTGTGGTTTTAAAAAATAACTGCATTCGTGTGGACAGGGACAGTGTGCATGCATCTGATCTCTGCTTCCTCTAATAAACTCTTATATGCTGAACTCACATCTGAATCCTGTTATTTTCCACAATAATAGCACATGATTGGATTATTCATTTATATGCGTTTAGATGTGTACCCAAATTCACAATTTAACAGTAAGTATACTTTTAGCATAAAGTACTTGAAGTGATATATTTTTAATGTGAAAAAAGTGCTATTAATGACATAGTAATAGTGTACTTGATTGTGTTATTTAAAGACACCATAAACATAAGTATCATATATAGTTAAGTATCTAGTTAAGTATCATATAAAGGGAATGTTAACATGGTTACAATACATTTGAAATTATTTATTTGATCTATTAAAATATGTGAAAAATACATTATATATACATTTTGTATATATTCATTATATATTAATCTTAAATTTTAAATAATTGTAGTAACTAATTTTTCTTTACAGAGAAAGTATGTTAAAAGCACATTTTAGTTCATATTCAATTTTTAGTATAGTAAGCACAAAATTAGTGAGTGAAAATAGAGCACGTTAAGTACATTACGGAAGTGTACTAAGTGCACTTGAATAAAGTGTATTTTACTGCACTTTCTTTGACCTGGGAACTTTAACATTACTGGTATTCTGTTCTTCGTTACCTTGCTTGTGTTTCAGTTTTTTTTCTTCCGGCTCATCTGGTGTGTCACAATGCTGCTCAACAGATGCCATCGTCCTTCACTGACTCACTGCTGTTGGACAGGAAGAAAAAGGTTTTTAAAAGCTCCTCTGTCATTAGACACTTTCCAAAAATAAATAAGGAACTATTTTAAAATAAACACGTAAATAAAATATAGATGCATTTATAAAATAATATGAGTTATTAATTGTTTCTATTATTCACTATATTTAAAGAAACAAATAATATTGGGTTTTGTACACCAAGAATCATGTAAAATAATAAAATGAATTGTTAACAGCAGTTGTTCATCACTAATGCTCGATCATCACTTAATTAATCGCTTAATTATCTCATTAACTTTAACTCTGCTTCAGTGTAATTTTAACGCTATTTAAATCGGGACCAAATGATCTCTGAGCAGTGTTTAATTAACTCTGGGGATTTTGCTGTGTAGGATCTTTAGGGCAAATCAGACAGTAATAATGTGATCAGAAGTATGTCGAAACTGCACTGTAGAGAAAAAAAAATCCTAATTTTATGGAAAAAAATTCAGGTTGTTTTCTTTTATTTTAAATTGTAGTCAAAACTGTAAAATGATCTCTAAATTAACTACTCAGTTGTTATTTTAAGCATTATGACATTAATGGCAAATTACAGTAATTCGCATTTTTCTGTTTTCTTAAATTAGATATAAATTGATGTAAAATTACAATAATAATAATAATCTGTAATTAATACAATTAAAACAAAACCGTTAGATGATGAAATGGTCAAATGACTGTCAGCAACAGCTGGCAAACAAAAACCATTATTTATTCTCCTTATTTAAATAAGCAGACAACACTGTTATTTTACAGGTATTTCCTGAATTATTATGATCAAACACCTTCACTGTAAAACAAAAAGGTAAAAAAAGCTGTGAAATGACTGGCAACACAGGGTGCCAAACAAAACCTTAAAATTAAAGTTAAATCTCCTTTTTTAAATAAGCTGAAATCACTGTTAATTTACAGGTATTTCCTAAATTATTACAATTTATTTATATTTTATTACAATATTATTAATTATCAAACACCTTAACTGAATGAATAAATAAATAACAAGTTACAAGACTGGCAGCAACAAAACATGAAACACAGATCTCAGCATCTTCACACATTACAAACCAGTCTGGCTTTATTTCTTTCATACAAAACTTCTTATTAAGAATTAACAGAGGTTTAGATGCTGATGCTGTGAAGTCACCGTTGTGGAAATAAGTGTTTGCTTTAGTTGGGCTCTTGACCCTGAACTTCTTAGCTATAGTTTTTCTCTGGCTGCTGTAACTGTGTGTCTCTAAAGCACATTTGTTATAGCAGAACTTGTGAGAGAAAATCTGCTCAGATGAATTTGGTTACTTATTGATGATGATGATTTAATCATCATATGGTGTCCTGATTCAATGATCTCATCAGGAGTTTTATGTCTGAGTATATTAGCTGTTGTAATGACAATCTGATATTCATCATCAATACGTAACCAAATTCATCTGATCAGAATTTCTCTAGCATGTTTTGCTATAACAAATGTCCTTTACAAACACAGTTACAGAAGCCAGACAAAAACTGATGTTAAAAATTCAAGAATCAAGGCCCAACTAAACAAACACTTATCTCACAAACTTTATTATTGTTAATAAAACATCAACATCTAAACCTCAGTTAATTCTTAATAAGAAGTTTTGTATGAAAGATAATAAGACTGAAATCTAGAGAGATCTGTTAGTGTTCAATGTTCTGTTGGGATTTAAAGGGTTTCTGTTGCCTGAGTTTTGTGGGTTATCATTGTGCTGAAGAGTAGAGTCTGTGCTTCAGTCCAGGAGAAGACCAAGAAACATTGATGTTATGCTGCATGTCGCTTTATTTAAAGGCAGTAACTGTGATATTTACATTAGCTCAAGCACGTGTGCTGTCATTAACTAATGGTTAAAAATGTTTCTAATGTTTCACAGTGATAATCCAGTCAATACCTGTAAAGTATATTTTTTTTTATTAGGATATAAATTAGGACATTTTACCTTAATTTAGCAGTTTTTGTTTGGCAGCCACTTCTGCCACTTATTGATAGCTTTTTAAAAAAAATATCTTTAATCTTTATTTACATTAATGGTAAACGTCTGGCACACTGTGATGCCATGCGTTTAATTTTTGTTTTTTTTGGACCAAGAGTGAATCCTGAAGAAATTCAATCTAACTAACTAACTCCTCACAGCTTTGAACAAATAACACCAGGAAAGCCCCTCCAACATCATTAACTTTAACCTCAGATTATTAGTCTAAAACAGAACACATGGTGACTCTCACAAGTAAAATCATGAGTGAACACCAGAGAGGGATTGATTTCATTTCCAGTAGAGAGAATCCAGACTGAGACTCCCTCTGAGACCTTTGACCTCGTCCTTGAATTCCTTCACCACTTACTGATTAGCACGGAGACTGCCTTTACTTATATAAAACACATCAGATCATCCCAAAATCATGCTAGGAGGATTATAACCAAACACCATTCTATTGCATAAGTCCATGTCATGTTTGTAACCCACGCATTTGACTATCATGTCCTAATCACTCATTGTTTACGTCCTGTTGAAAAACTATTGAATAGTTTATAGGTTTATATTTGTGTCTGTTATGTGTGTGATTGATAATTTATGCCCAAGACAGTGAAATCAGTCAATTCTTGGTAAAAATGTATCATATTGTTGTTATAGTAGAAGTCAATTATACTCTGCAAGAGCGGGAAAGTTTGGGAGCATGCAACTAAGAAGATAACATGTTGATTTATGTACAGTATATTGGGAGGAGAAACCCCAAGCTATACTCCGAGCTAAAACAATGTCTAATGGGCCAAGACATCATTAAACTTGTACATGTAAAGAATGTAAATGTACAAAACTTCTTATTTAGATAGGGTTCAGATGTTATGCTCTTGCTGTGATATCCAGGTATTGCAATGAAGTTATAAAGTCCAGAAAGGTGAGGACACTAGACTCAGCGTGACCATGAGGATGAAGAGTGAAGATCTGCTGTGTGTGTTTGACTCAAGAACTCATTTTCTCTTGTGTGTGTCTGTGTGAAGTGTAAGAGAGTTATACTGTACACTATTATACTGAACTGTAGTTTACTACTGATATACTGCAGTTTAACAGCACTTGACTGTCCTACAGTTTTTCATTGTGAAGCACAGCAGCTCATCATAGTAAAACATGGTGAAACATGGTGAAATGATCCATCCTTCTAATATTTCTGTTTACTGTATTTGAGGGGAAAATATAAATGATTTGCTGTATTAGTTCATAACTGGTGAGTTTGTCAGCACTGCAGAAATATGTTCATCATCAGAACCAGACTAACCAGTCTAACCAGGACCATTTCAGGAAAACAACTGAAACCGGTTTGACTCTGTTTAGAGCTGGAGGGGTTTACAGAAAGCAGATTTATGTCTCTGATCATGTTTCAGGGTTACATTACTCCAGGGTTACAAACCTCCTCTTCAGAGGTTTTGATTGTGTCGCTCACAGATTATGTGTGTGTAATTAATCATAAATTATTACTATGATATAAAGCTACTTTTCCAATCCCATATTTCCCAGATCTGCATTTAAAAGTGAACAAGCTATATTCATGAACACTATTGTTGCAGTGGGAGTTTTCTGTATTTATTTTTCTGTAACTCTGTTGTGTTACACTTACAGTGAACTGAAGTGAATAAGTTAATGAAGTAGAAATTCTGCTTGTTTCATTGAATGAGTCTGAGTTCATCACACAAACACAGTATTACATCAAAACTGTCGAGTGAAAGTTTCTCTCTCAAAGAGTGAAGAGTGCATGATAAAAGAAATACTGTTTGAGCATCACATACTCACTAATGAAAATGAGAAACAGTGATTTCACAGCATGTGAACAACAATATTAGAATGAGCAGCTTGCTGTGATTCACTGACAAAGACACACTTGATCATGTTTGATCACCACATGAAGAGCTTTAAATAAAACCATCAAAATAGCTTCAGCGCAGCATTAAAGAAGCAGGAACTGATCAATGAGACATCATGAGATGAAACACTCACCTCAAATTATGTGTAGATCTTTCTGCTTCCTCTGAGCTGTCGTGTTGAACAGCAGCTCTGAAATCTCTTTCACTTCTAGCAGGATGAGAGAAATAACAGTCAGTTATCTGAAATCTCATCTGATTTGTCAGTTAACCTGTTAGCCACCCCCCCCCCCCCCATATTGGGAAACACAGCTGAAAATGACTAACTAACTTAAAATGGTAACAGTTCCTGACTTCAGTGTGCCACACACACAATGTTGGTGTCTTTGGAAAGAAGACCCTTTGGGCTTTACTATCCATCATCCAGAATTGAAAATGCACAAAAATATAAAAAGTTATAGACACTGAAGTGCCTTGAAAAACATTGTACCACACTGAGTTCTACAAGCTATTTAGTCATTATACATACAACTGCATCGTTTTTCAATTATAAACCAGTAGACAGAATCTTAGACATCGTATAAGTGATTTATTTGAGCACTAGAAAAATACAATAAGAATCATTTTTGAGTGATGAAAAAAATAAAATAACTTTGAATGTCAAGTACATACTCTGATTTCCTGACATACAGATAGCTGCTCATACATCAGTAATCATATGCTGACGATCATTCATACAGATGGTAATCATACAGATGGCCGCCCATATAGTCAATAATCACATTATAATGGCCTTCTATATAGATTGCATTCACACTGATAGATGTCAACAGTCAGTAATTACATGCTGATTATCAGCCATACAGATGGTAATCATACAGATACAGTCACATTCCCCACAAAACACGCAAACATATATGAAAAATGTTGAAGAAAATAAAAAAAAGTTTAATTTGTCCAAAAAGCCGATCGCTAAGTTATGCCCCTATCAGATGACAGGTGCGTCACGCGCCATCACGAGAGGGCACCTGAATTAAAATAAACAATCTTCCACGAATCTTTCACTTTTTTTTTTTGGATGGTCTCATTCTGTTTGTGAGACTGTATGCTACAAAACGGTGTTGTTTTTTTACCACCAAGACGCAGTTTTTGAGCGTAATTTATTCCATAAACACAAACGATAACTCTCCCTGAAGAAATGAAACGTAAACAAAGGAATTACCATCCAAATTACAATGTTATTGTGACTAAAAGTGCTCTATAGCCCGATTCGGACGGTAATTGTTTCTCATATGGACGTCTGTAAAATAAATTTGCATATCACCTCAGTGATAAAACTCATGGATTCGGATGGTGATTTATTCACAGTGGAGGAGCGAGTTCTGTGATCCTGCGCACCTGGGAACGCGCTGCTCACGTGACCAATCACAGGATTGTCTGCTGTAAATAAAATGAATTTTATTTACAAATGTATTCTTATTATTCCAAGCATATTTTATAATATTTATTATTTGATTATTTAAATCTCCTGTTTAAAAATAGGAAAATAGATGCGCTATAGTTGTATATAATTATACGTGATATATATCTGTTTATAATACACATTTTAAAATTGTATTGCACCTGCTGCTGCCATAATAAAGACCCATTTGAAAGTTTATGTGCGTTTCTTCTTTTTCTGCTCCCAGTCGCTGTGGTTGAGCAGTCATGAAGTATTGTTCTTTTAAATACTTTCCAGCATTTCAGAAATAATATGTAAATTACACCGAAGTACAACGTTACGGTGTTCGTGAGTGCTCAAAAGGGATTAAACACTGAACTTTGAATCGATTTCTTCTCGTAAACTCAGAGATGTGGATTCGGACGGTAATTAAATTACCACACGACCTCGGTGTTTGTCAAAAAACAGTAGGTAATTCGGGCGGGGATTTTCACGGGGGTGGTGAGCGAAAAACACCGACATCCTGGATTCGAACGGCAATTAAATCACCAACTACCCCCTGTATATGGTGAAAATCACTTACGTCCCCCTGAGAAACAATTACCGTCCGAATAGGGCTTAAGGAATGTTGTTCCGTGGACCCTTATCTCTCAAACAAAACAGGTATTTACAGCAGTGGATACGTTTGTGTCTCATTATCAGGATGAATCTGGTATGTACTGCGTTTTTTTATAAATGGTTTTATGTGTACTGCTTACACAAATTTAGCAAATACATTTCTTATAAGCTTTCCATTGAAAAACAGCAATCTATCGTCGATGCTTGAGGCTTAGACCTTCAGAATGATATATAGTTTGTCAAGATTCATTTTGTCCCGTTTCATTTAATCTATTCACAATAAATGACATGTGCAAACAAAGAGCGTTCAGTGCGCTGGCGTCCTGGTGCATGTTAACAGGTTAAAATGAAACAAAGCAAAGAACAAGTGTCTTATCATTTATTATAGAACATAGCATTATACGTCAGTAGTTGTCCGCGACAAACAATGTTGATCTGCCGTGGTACACGTCCTTGTGGAGATTGAAAGAATGCCATCTTCTCCTGTTCCGTTTTCGTCTCCTTTTTGTAGTTTTAAATAATGGTTTAATGATTTGATATTTATTTGCCGCCGTCAAGGCTATGCTTTTCCAACGAGCCGCTTCTCAGAAGAATCAGAATGAGCTTTATTGGCCAGGTATGTTTACACATACGAGCAATTTGTTATAGTGACAGAAGCTCCACAGTGCAACAGAATGACAGCAACAGGACAGGACACAGATAATAAAGAGTAATATACAAATATACAAATAGGCAATGTACAAATAGCAAAAACACAATATATAATATAGACAATTATGTGTGTACACGTCTGATATGTGCAAAATTGAAATGAAAAAATAAGTATGTGTGATGAATAAAAAATGTAAATAGTGTTCGTGTGTTCCACGTTTAATGTCAAGTGTTCATGATCATGGATCATGGATTGCTTGGGGGAAGAAACTGTTCCTGTGTCTGGTGCACAGAGCTCTGTAGCGTCGACCAGATGGTAACAGTTCAAAGAGGGAGTGTGCTGGATGTGAGGGGTCCAGAGTGATTTTGCCAGCCCTTTTGCTCTCTCTGGATAAGTACAGTTCTTGGAGAGTGGGGAATGTTGTACCAATGATTCACTCAGCAGTCTGGACTACCCTCCTTAGTCTTCTGAGGTCAGATTTGGTAGCTGAGCTGAACCAGACAGTTATTGACGTGCAGAGGACAGATTCAATGATGGCAGAGAAGAACTGTATCAGCAGCCCCTGTGGCAGGTTAAACTTCCTCAGCTGGCGAAGGAAGTACAACCTCTGCTGGGCCTTTTTCACAATGGACTCAATGTGATTGTTCCACTTCAGGTCCTGAGAAATTGTGGTGCTCAGGAACCTGAATGACTCCACTGCAGTCACAGTGCTGTTCATGATGGTGAGTGGGGGGAGAGCAGGGGGGTTTCTCCTGAAGTCCACGATCATCTCCACTGTTTTGAGCGTGTTAAGCTCCAGGTTGATAAGACTACACCAGACAGCCAGCTCCTTAACCTCCTGTCTGTAAACAGACTCGTCACCGTCCTGGATGAGGCCGATCAGTGTGGTGTCGTCTGCAAACTTCAGGAGCTTGACAGAGGGGTCTTTAGATGTGCAGTCGTTTGTGTAGAGAGAGAAGAGCAGTGGGGAGAGAACACAGCCCTGAGGAGCTCCAGTGCTGATGGTACGGGTGCTGGATGAGAATTTTCCCAGCCTCACTAGCTGCTGCCTGTCTGTCAGGAAGCTGTTGATCCACTGACAGACGGAGGTAGGGATGGAGAGTTGTGTCAGTTTATTCTGAAGGGGGTCCGTGATGATGGTGTTAAAAGCGGAGCTGAAGTCCACAAACAGGATCCTCACATAAGTCCCTGGTCTGTCCAGATGCTGCAGGATGAAGTGCAGTCCCATGTTGACTGCATCATCCACAGACCTGTTTGCTCTGTAGGCAAACTGCAGGGGGTCCAGTGATGTCCTTCAGATAAGCCAAAACCAGTCTTTCAAATGATTTCATGGCCACAGACGTTAGAGCCACAGGTCTGTAGTCATTAAGTCCAGTAATTTTGGGTTTCTTTGGGACGAGGATGATGGTGGAGCGTTTGAAGCATGAGGGGACTTCGCACAGCTCCAGTGATCTGTTGAAAATCTGTGTGAAGATGGGGACCAGCTGGTCAGCACAGATTTTTAGGCAGGCTGGTGACACACCGTCTGGGCCTGGTGCTATCCTTCTGTTGTTCTTTCTGAAGACCTGGCGCACATCTTCTTCACTTATCTGAATTTTAGGTGTGGGGGAGAGGGGGGTTGCTGGAGGTGTGAATGGTCGTGTGGAGAGGTATTCAGGGCGGGTGTGGAGAGGTGTTCAGGGCGGGTGTGGGGTGTTTTTTCAAACTGGCAATAAAACTCGTTCAAGTCGTCTGCTAGTTGTTGGTTCTCCAAAGTGCTGGGGGATGGTGTCTTGTAACTGGTGATATCTTTCAGACCTTTCCACACTGAAGCAGGATCACTGGAAGAGAATTTGTTCCTTAGCTTGTCAGAATAATTCCTTTATGCCACTCTGATCTCCTTTTCCAGTGTGTATTTGGCCTTTTTATACAAGACTTTATCCCCCTTTCTGTAAGCAGTTTCTTTGGCCTGACGGAGCTGTCTGAGTTTTGCAGTGAACCATGGTTTGTCATTGTAGGTTAAATGAGTCCTGGTAGGAATGCACATATCCTCACAGAAACTGATATAAGATGTTACAGTCTCTGTGAGCTCGTCCAGATCGGTGGCAGCAGCTTCAAAAACAGTCCAATCAGTGAGAGAGAAACAGGCTTGTAAATCCCGCTCTGTTTCATTAGTCCATCTTTTAACAGTTCTTAATACAGGTTTTGCAGATTTAAGTTTCTGCCTGTAGGACGGAATAAGATGATCCAAACAGTGATCAGAGAGTCCTAAAGCTGCTCGTGGAACCGAGTGATATGCGTCTTTTATTGCTGTGTAACAGTGATCCAATATATTACTTTCTCTGGTGGGACATGTGATGTGCGGTCTGTATTTTGGCAGTTCGCGGGAGAGATTTGCTTCATTAAAGTCCCTGAGAATGATTAAAACAGAGTCCGGGTGTTGTTGTTCTGTGTCTGTGATCTGATCAGTGAGTTTCTGTAAAGCTGTGCTCACGTGCGCTTGCGGTGGAATGTAGACACTAACGAGAATGAACGAGCAAAACTCCCGCGGCAAGTAGAACGGCTTGCAGTTAATGAAGAGCGTTTCTAGATCTGAACAGCACATCTTCTTTAACACAGTTACATCTGTACACCACCTCTCATTGATGTAAAAGTACGTCCCGCCACCGTGCGATTTCCCTGTTGATTCCGCGTCCCGGTCTGCTCTGATCAAAACAGATATCCAAGATGGCGGCGAGCACAACAGACGCAGCGGCTTCTCTCTCTCCCGACAGAACGGTGTTTTTGTGTTTTTTGTCTTGTAAGTCGCAATGTTTTTGTACATATTTGTCTCGTCTACCTGTCTTTAAGCGCGCATACAGTCGTGAGTTTCTGCTCGATGTCGGCAGAACCACATTTTTAGAGTTAAACTCCGCGCACGCCGAAGAGCTGCGGGACCTCTGTCTGCTCCGGATGCCTACAGCATCACTGACCCCCACTACTGCATCTCGCCTACAAGCGGCGTGAGAGGAAGCAGAAGAGGGGTAAGCGCGGAGGTATCTGAGCTAGGCTAGCGGCTAACCCACACAAGCCAGCTATCCCCACCATCGTACAGGCGAACGTACGCTCTTTGGACAATAAACTGGACTACATACGACTACTTCGCTCTACTCAGAGGACTGTAAGAGACTGTTGTGTTTTTGTGTTTACGGAAACATGGCTTAACAACAGCGTTCCGGACTGCGCCATTCAGCTCGAGCAGACAGAGCTCTCGTCGAGGGAGGTAAGAGACGCGGCGGCGGGCTTTGTGTATACATCAATGATGCATGGTGCCGCGACGCTGTTGTGGTCTGCAAACACTGCTCACCCCTGGTGGAGTTTATGATTATTAAGTGCTGGCCATTCTATCTACCGAGGGAATATACAGCCATTCTGCTCGTTGCTGTATACATCCCTCCCATCTCCAACAACATCAACAGGAGTGGGGCACTACATGATTTGTACCAGCACATCAGTGAGCAGCAGACAGCCCACCCAGATGCTTTTCTCATCTTGGCTGGAGACTTTAATCACGCAGACTTAAAGAGTGTGTTCCCAAAAATACACCAACATGTTGACTTCCTAACAAGGGGAAAAAATACGCTGGACTTTGTTTACACCACCCAGAGAGGAGCTTACAAGGCCCTCCCCCACCTCGGAGCCTCAGACCACATCACTGTCATGATAATGCCTGCATACAGACTGCTCGTTAAAGTCATCAAACCAATACACAAACAGATACAAGTGTGGCCGGAAGGGTCATCAGAGGCACTTCAGGACTGTTTCGACACCACTGACTGGAATATGTTTAAGCAGGCTGCCACATACAACCACAGACCTCCAAGAGTACTCAGAGACTGTCACTGCCTACATCACCAAGTGTATTGATGATGTAACGGTCACAAAGACTATCACTGTCTGGGCCAACCAGAAGCCGTGGCTGACAGGGGAGGTCTACAGACTTCTGAAGGCTCGGAATGCTGCCTTTCGAGCTGGAGATGAGGAGGGCCTGAAGACAGCTAGGGCCAACCTATCCCGCGGCATCAGAGAGGCCAAGAGACAGTACTCCAGGTGGATAGCCCATCGTTTCAGCGACAGCAGAGACACTCGGGAGCCTGTGGCAGGAGATTCAGACCATTATGGACTACAAGCCCCCACCACAGACCTGTGACAGCACCATCCCCCTGCTGAACTAGCTGAATGCCTTCTTTGCTCGCTTTGAGGCACAAAACAGCACCACTGCACAGAAGACTCCACCTCCTCCCAGCGACCAGGTGATGACGCAGTCCCCGGATCTCCCTCAGCAGGATCAATGCACGCAAAGCTCCGGGTCCTGACAACATTCCTGGGCGTGTACTGAAAGACTGTGCAGTGGAACTCACTGATGTCTTCACAGACATTTTCAACATCTCACTAAGCCAGGCTGTTGTCCCCACATGCTTCAAAGCTACCACCATCATTCCAGTCCCGAAGAAGTCATTGCCATCCTGCTTCAATGACTACCGTCCAGTAGCACTCACTCCTATTCTCATGAAGTGCTTTGAACGGCTAGTCATGCAACACATCAAGTCTGTCCTCCCCCCCTCCCTGGACCCCTTCCAGTTAAGCATATAGGTCCAATCGCTCGACCGATGATGCCATCGCCACTGCCCTCCACCCAGCCCTCACACACCTGGACAAAACGGACACGTATGTCAGATTGCTGTTCATAGACTTCAGTTCAGCATTCAACACAATCATCCCTCAACAGCTCATTCGTAAACTGGTCCTGTCGGGAGACCTCAGGTAGTACGGGTTGGCAGTAACACATCCAGCACCATCACACTGAACACAGGGGCCCCCCCAAGGATGTGTGCTGAGCCCCCTCCTCTTCACTCTGCTGACCCACGACTGCACACCGGCACACAACTCCAACCTCTTCATTAAATTTGCGGATGACACGACTGTGGTGGGTCTCATCAGCAACAGAGATGAGACAAACTACAGTAGCGAGGTGAGCCGCCTGGCCGGGTGGTGCAGTGACAACAATCTCTCTCTGAATGTGGAGAAAATGAAGGAGATTGCCGTTGACTTCAGGAGAGTGCACTCTCTGCATGCTTCTCTGACCATCAATGGTGCGACCGTGGAGAGAGTGAGCAGCACCAAGTTCCTGGGTGTACACATCACAGAGGACCTCTCCTGGACCAACAACACTGCAGCACTAGCCAAGAAAGCACAACAGCGTCTCTACTTCCTCCGCAAACTAAGAAGATCCAGAGCCCCGGCCCCCATCATGTGCACCTTCTACAGATGCACCATCGAGAGCATTCTGACTAGCTGCATCACTGTGTGGTATGGCGCTTGCAACGCATCCTGCCGCAAGTCCCTTCAACGGATAGTGAGAGCAGCTGAGAAGATTGTTGGTGTCTCTCTCCCCTCCCTCAGGACATCTACAGCACCCGTCTCACCCGCAAAGCCCTCAGCATTGCAGGTGATCCCACCCACCCGACACAGCTTCTTCAGTCTGCTACCATCAGGGAGGAGACTGCGGTCTCTCCAAGCCAGGACCAATAGACTGAAAAACAGCTTCATCCACCAGGCTGTCAGGAAGCTGAACTCCCTCCCGTCCTTGCCCCCCCTCCCCTCTCTTACCCCACGCACCACTTAACTTCTATCCAGTGTGAATTCTTATGTGGACTTTAAGCCTTTCATTTTGTGTGAAACTCTTTCCACACTGTTGGCAAGTGAAAGGCTTCTCTCCAGTGTGAACTCTCATGTGGATATTAGGACTCCCTTTTTCAGTGAAACTCTTTCCACATGCATGCATGAGTTCATGCATAAGGCTTCTCTCCAGTGTGAATTCGTACAGTAGGTGACCAACCAAAGTGTGCTTTTTACCGCTGTAGGCGTCGCCGCTGCCGCGTCTGCAAAGTGTATTTGCAGCTTTTGACCGCTGAGTGGCGTTTTAACCACAAGTTATCAAATGAACGCATCCAAGAACATTTTTGCAAATAGCCGTCAGCTTTACCTCGCCGATGTGTTACATTTGACGGCTGCAGTTGGCGGAAAATGAAAGAAAAACACTGTAGTTCAAATATTTAATATTCACAGATGCAAATTTAGTACTTATGAAGTTATGTGCATTTCTTAGAACGAATTCAAGCAGGATAAATGTCAAGCCTTTGAGCCTGTGCTTATATTTACTCTAAGCTACACACATAGTATTACACCAAATTTTAGATTTGAAGCATAACGTGTGCAGTACTATTGATATAATATGAATCCTGTTATATTATTCTATAATGAAATTATGGTTTACTTTGCATCTGAGCTTTAAAAGTGGTAGCCTATTTCAGTAGGCTAGGCTATACTATGCAAAATGTCAATATTCTCACATTACTTAATATTTGTCACAAGTACATTTTTAGTTTATATTTTAAAATTCCTTTAACAAAACAGCATGCATTTTTGTCACACACATGCATTGTAATGCTATTGGTTACCTTACCTGTCCTTTATTTTGACAGAGAACTACTTGGGGAAAATATATCTGTTCACTCATCAAGAAATTGTTGCGTGTTTTATGAATTATTTCCTTTATTTTAGCAAAACGTGAGGAACTGTATAATTTCGCTCCCATTATTTAGGCCTAATTAAAAAAACAAATAAATTAAACCTGGCCACAGTTTAGCTAAATCATTGAAACTGAAAAGAAGGGATGGACTAATAAAATGTCCTCACGTTTAAACTCAAGTTCTCTCGTTACAATCAACAAAATGCACACGATGTAAAAGAGCTTCATTTATTGACAACTTCAGTGATTTTAAAGAGGGCCTTCTTTACTCACTTTCATACAATTTGAGTAAAACAAAACAAAAATTTCAGCTGCATTAAATGCAGGATTGTGTCCTATTCGTTACTACAATATCAGTGCAAGATTTGCTGAGTGCGACGCACAAGAGATGTTACATCATTTAGCCTATTCTTATTATTCTTTGCAATCTTATTCACGGTCTATAGCATTTTATAATTATTTGTACATTTAACTTAACCTGCTTTGTACCTTTATTATTTAATAACTGGATCAGATGAGTGAGTCAAGCTTTGAGAAAGAAACCAACCTGTTTGTTCCTCAGTCTCTTCTTGTTTCAGACTAAATACTGCTTCAATCCTGAAGTCTTCAGTCTCCTCTTTAATAATCTCCATCTTTATAACAGTGTGTCACGTGGATCTCAGTCGCTTCAGCAGGAGTTTTTCTGTGTGTTTAAGATGAAGAGAACAATGAACAGAGAGCAAACCCAAACTAAATCTCTCCATCAGCTCACTAGTTCAGTAGTCAGCACACTAGTAAGGGAGTCAGTTACATCACCTGATTAGACAAAAACACTCAAAACTAGCGCTGCACATTCATTAAAGAGCACAAACTATACAGACATTTCATATTTAGTTGAGATGTATATACGGTAAATCAGAATTTGTAGACTAAATCACACTAGCATGAGAAGATTTTCAGCTGGTTTTTAACAGTTGTGTTTGTTGTTCTCGCTGCATTTACACAATTTTGATCAGCAGGTGATCAGCAAGCGGAGATTCGAATCACTGAATCATTAAGAAGCAACCGATTCAATCGAGTCTCTAAAAGCTCAGCCTGCGTCCCAATGTGAATACTATCCATCCTAAATTCTATGTGATATTAGTAATTTTCAATACTATTTAGGGCAGACAGGATGGATAGTAGGCACATTGGGATGCAGGATCAGTTTCTCCATCACTACTGAGAAGTGAGTTAATTAGTGTTGATGATAAACTGATTCAGGACACAGGGAGCGAAATGAGACACCCTTCATGAGCAGATGAAAGCATTACAATGATGGATTCAATAGCAAATAATTAATCTTGCGTCGCTTAAAAACTACACAATTGACTGAACGGTTTCTATCAGTTTCTTCTTCTTCGTTGGAGTTTTACGGCAGTTGGCATCCATAGTGTTGCTGTCACAAATCTGGCCTCTGTGGCTCCCTCCGATCGCCACCAGAGGGAGCCATCACCGGAGTACTAACCGGTTCTTTCGGACTCCATTTCCCATGACCCCGTGCCTGAGACTGATCACCTGCACAGGAGTCAGTCATCATCACAGACTATTTAACCAGTGCTTTCCTCACCCTCGTTGCGAAGTCTTGTTTTGCTACTGCTGACATTTCCGAGCGTTTTTCTGTGAGTGATTACCCGTGTATTACCTGGACTGTTTATTCTCCTCTGATCGTTTGCTGCCTGCCTTACTGACCACGCCTGCCTCTTGGATATTCTCTCTCTCTGCCGCCTGCCCCGACCTATTGCTTTGATACTGTTTATGAACCTGCCTTGCCTACGCTAATCTTGATACTGCTGTATGAACTTTGCCTGTCTGACCTCGTTTTTGTTTAAATAAAAGCTGCAAATGGATCACAACGTCACTGACCCCTCATTACAGAAGACTTCGCCACACATCGATCCAGCAGTTTTCTATCACTTCACTACGGAGGTATCTGCTCAAGCATCGGCTCTAGCTTCACATCAACAACAGCTTAGTCGACTTACCTCTCTCACGGAGGAGTTGGTGAAGACCCTGCAAGCTCTCCAACTTTCACCACCTGCGATGAATCCTCCCATGCCAAGTCCCCCACCTCCAGCTCCGGTGACCGCCAGCCCTCGATTGGCGTTTCCCGAAAAGTTTGATGGATCACCCACAAGGTGTAAGGGGTTTTTGATGCAAAGCTCTATGTTTGTTAACCAGCAACCTACATTATACTCCACAGACGATAGTCGGATTGCCTTTGTATGCTCCCTTCTCACCGGACGAGCGCTGGAATGGGCCACAGCTGTGTGGAGTGAGGAACGCGCTGTTTTCCCGTCATTTCCCAGTTTTCTGCAGCGCTTCAGGGAGGTTTTCGAACACCCCGCTGGGGGTAAGGAGGTGGGAGAGCAGTTACTAGCCCTCCGTCAAGGAAGAAGTACAGCAGCAGACTATGCCCTATCCTTCCGCACACTCTCTGCGCAGACCGGGTGGCCGGATGATCCTCTCAAACTCCTCTTCCGTAAAGGTCTCAGTGCGGAGCTTCAGTCTGAACTGGCATGCCGCGACGAGGGTAAATCTCTGGACCAATTCATTGACCTGGCAATTCACATTGATAACCTTGTTCGCTCACGACGACAGCCTCGTTTCCTCTCGGCTTCTGCTGGAATGACATCACTGCCTGAACCTGAATCAATGCAAGTAGGCTTCACTCATCTCAGCGTAGAGGAGAAAGAGAGAAGGATGCGCCATAATCTATGCTTGTACTGTGGCCTTCCTGGACACCTAAGAGCTTCCTGTCCCACTCGTCCGCCTCGCAACCCTTCTTCGGTGAGTAAGAGTTCTACCACATCCTCTGTCTTAGAGATACCAGTTACCATAAGGGTTAATGGGGAGGTTATTGAGACCACGGCTCTAATCGACTCTGGGGCAGCGGGAAATTTCATTGACTCTTCGTTTTCACACAGAAACCATTCGACTATTCGTCTTTCAATCACCTCACACTCCCATCATCCTGGGACTCCCCTGGCTGGAGAAACACAACCCAACCATCTCCTGGTCCGAAAAACAGATAACTCAGTGGTCTGAAGCCTGTCGTCAACGCTGTCTAGATCTAACTCTTCAAAAGGAAATTGAGAGACTGGCACCTATCCCTGCACACAGACTTCCGATTGAGTACCACGATCTAATTGAGGCTTTCAGCAAGACCAAAGCCTCACAACTACCTCCTCATCGCTCAAGTGACTGTGCCATCGATCTGCAACCCAATTCTCATCCACCCAAGGGCCGCGTTTTCCCCCTATCACAACCTGAGTCTGAGGCCATGAAGTCATACATCGAGGAGGAGTTGGCAAAGGGCTTCATCCGTCCATCCATTTCACCTGCATCAGCCGGGTTTTTCTTCGTCAAGAAGAAGGATGGAGGACTCCGTCCATGCATAGATTACCGAGCTCTCAATGATTTGACTGTCAAGTTCCGTTACCCCCTACCACTAGTCCCAGCGGCCTTGGAACAACTTCGAACGGCCAAGTACTTTACTAAACTCGATCTTCGCAGCGCATACAACCTCATCCGCATCCGAGAGGGCGATGAGTGGAAGACGGCATTCTCCACAACCTCAGGGCACTACGAATATCTTGTTATGCCGTTCGGGCTGGTCAATAGTCCTTCTGTATTCCAGGCATTCATCAATGATGTGTTTAGAGACATGCTAAATCGCTGGGTCATCGTGTATATCGACGACATCTTGATCTATTCAGACTCCTATGAGGACCATGTCAAGCAGGTTCGTTCAGTGCTTCAACGTCTCCTGACCCATCAATTGTATGCCAAGATCGAGAAATGTGAGTTTCACCAGACAGCTGTATCATTCCTCGGATATGTGATCAGTTCGGGAGGGGTAGCCATGGATGACAAGAAGGTTCAGGCTGTAATAGACTGGCCACAGCCTGAAACTTTAAAGGCATTACAACGCTTCCTGGGCTTTGCCAATTTCTATCGACGATTCATCCGCAACTTCAGCACAGTTGCAGCGCCCATGACATCGATGCTCAAGAAGGGGAGACAACGTCTAATGTGGACACCGGCAGCCATTTCTGCTTTCCAGAAACTTAAGGAAAGATTCACCACGGCTCCTATCCTACATCACCCAGATCCTGAAAGGGAATTTATTGTGGAGGTGGATGCTTCTAGTACTGGTATTGGTGCAGTTCTCTCCCAACGACATGGTAATCCTCCCAAATTGTACCCTTGTGCCTTCCACTCACGTAAACTCACCCCCACGGAACAGAATTATGATGTGGGTAATCGGGAACTACTTGCTATGAAGGCAGCTTTTGAGGAGTGGCATCATTGGCTTGAGGGAGCCAAACATCCTTTCACAGTGTTGACCGATCATCGCAACCTGGAGTATCTGAGGTCCGCTAAGAGACTCAACCACAGGCAGGCAAGATGGGCTTTATTTTTCACCCGTTTTGATTTTTCTGTTACATATCGCCCGGGCACGCAGAATACGAAGGCCGACGCTCTGTCTAGGCTACATGAAACACCCATAGTACCACTCACCCCCGAGTCCATCATCTCTCCTACCATAATTCTAGCCCCCATCCAATGGGACATCATGACAGAGATCACGGAAGCTCAGGCCACCGAACCTCCACCGGCCGAAACACCACCCAATCGCACGTATGTACCATTGGCTCTGCGTGAGAGAGTTATCCAACTGGTACACTCTACCCCCAGTTCAGGTCATCCAGGTATCGCTGCCACTGTTCAGTTACTCACCAATCGCTTCTGGTGGTCCACATTGCAGGCCGATACGATCACCCACATTCGAAGATGTTCCACCTGTAATGTATCCAAGCCTTCTCACCAACTACCTGCCGGCCTCTTACAACCTCTACCCATTCCACAACGCCCCATGTCTCACATAGCCATAGACTTTGTCACAGATTTACCGCTATCAGGGGGTCATACCACCATCCTCACCGTGGTTGATCGTTTCTCCAAAGCATGTCGCTTTATACCTCTGTCGAAGCTACCCACTGCCCTCGAAACAGCCGAGGCCTTATGCAACTACGTATTCAGATTCTATGGCCTCCCCGAGGATATAGTCTCCGATCGAGGACCTCAATTCACCTCCCGAGTCTGGTCTGCCTTCTGTCAAAAGCTCAACATCAGCCTCACCTCCGGTTACCATCCTCAGTCCAATGGTCAAGTGGAACGCTTAAATCAAGAACTCACCTGTTTCCTTCGCTCATACTGTCATCGTAATCAGGCCGACTGGAGTCGCTTCCCCTTATGGGCTGAGTATGCCCAGAACTCCCTTTGCAAGCCGGCCACAGGCCTCACCCCTTTCAAATGTGTGCTGGGTTTCCAACCTCCCTTATTCCCATGGTCCGGGGAACCCTCAGAGTTACCTGCTGTCGATGCATGGCTCCAGCGGAGCGAGGAAACTTGGAATGAGGCTCATGTACACCTTCAACAGGCCGTTCGACGAACCAGGGAACAGGCTGATCGTAGGCGGCGGGCAAATCCCAACTACCAGCCCGGCCAGTGGGTCTGGCTATCTACCCGGGATCTTCGCTTACGGCTTCCATGCAAGAAACTCAGTCCCAGGTACGTGGGTCCCTTCAAAATCCTTAGGCAAATAACTCCCGTTTCATTTCGTTTGGCTTTACCTTCCAATTATCATATCTCACCCACCTTTCATGTTTCTCTGCTTAAGCCCGCTGGTGGTTCGAGAGGAGCGGAGGACCAGGAGGAGGCCGGTGACCAGGGAGCCCCTCCCATCATCATAGACGGCGAGGAGGTATACCGAGTTAAGGAGATTCTAGACTCCCGTCGCCAGGGCAGGGTAATTCAATACCTAGTGGATTGGGAGGGGTACGGCCCAGAGGAGCGGTCCTGGGTCAGTTCAGAGGACATTCTGGATCCCTCTCTCACCACAGACTTTCATAGGACCCATCCGGAAAAGCCAGCCCCGAGACCACGTGGAAGACCCCGGCGTCGTTTGCCTCCTCGCGTCAGGAGCCGCTCACAGGAGGGGGGCTCTGTCACAAATCTGGCCTCTGTGGCTCCCTCCGATCGCCACCAGAGGGAGCCATCACCGGAGTACTAACTGGTTCTTTCGGACTCCATTTCCCATGACCCCGTGCCTGAGACTGATCACCTGCACAGGAGTCAGTCATCATCACAGACTATTTAACCAGTGCTTTCCTCACCCTCGTTGCGAAGTTTTGTTTTGCTACTGCTGACATTTCCGAGCGTTTTTCTGTGAGTGATTACCCGTGTATTACCTGGACTGTTTATTCTCCTCTGATCGTTTGCTGCCTGCCTTACTGACCACGCCTGCCTCTTGGATATTCTCTCTGTCTGCCGCCTGCCCCGACCTATTGCTTTGATACTGTTTATGAACCTGCCTTGCCTACGCTAATCTTGATACTGCTGTATGAACTTTGCCTGTCTGACCTCGTTTTTGTTTAAATAAAAGCTGCAAATGGATCACAACGTCACTGACCCCTCATTACAGTTGCATTACTGCCTTCTACTGTCTCACTTTGACTTACTATATCTAAATTAAATTTATTAAATTCGTCCTTCCAGTCCTCCTTAAAAAACTAAACAAACATCTCCGTCCTTGGTCATTATTTCCACACGTTACTATATTTTTAACATTATACTCTACTATACCTATTTCCCGTAACTGATTCTTGAACTCTTGCCTTTCTTCTATATATTTCTTACATGATATAAAGACATGCTTAATTGTTTCCTCCTCCTGACATTCATCACATAGTCCTGTAGGATGTTTTCCCATAACATGAAGAGTTTTGTTTAGCTTGCAATGACCAATCCTCAGTCTATTTATTATAACTTGTTCCTTCCTTTTATTTCCCTTTTTACTTTTGATACCTATCATATTTTGTATCATGTACAGATGTCTCCCTTTAATTTCATTATCCCACTGCTGCTGCCATTTTTGCCTTATCCTCTTCCACACTAAACTCTTCCCTTCTGTTTTTGATCATTTAATTTTGATGTCAACATGTTCTTTTTTTGTAGCTTCTTTTGCCAGTCTGTCTACTTTCTCATTTCCCTGGATGCCCACATGCGCCGGCACCCACATGTATGTGATATTTTTCCCTTGTTTACTTATTCTTGAGTTTGTAAATAAAATTTCATAAAGTAATTCCTGATGATTTCTAGTTACACCAGACTTTATACTCATGAGGGCAGATACAGAATCACTACATATTACCACGTTGTCCCATCTAGATTGTTCAATCCATTCTAATGCTATTAATATAGCATATAACTCGACTGTATACACACTTAAACGATCAGATGTTCTTTTGTTTACTCCCACATGATGTCCAGGGATATATACAGCAGATCCCGTTGCCTCTGTTTGTAAATCCTTTGATCCATCTGTAAAAATTTGAATACTATCTTTGTACATATTGTCCATATATCTATAATATTCACTGACTATATCTGTAATCCCACTGCTGCCTTTTATTATTAGAAGCTCTATGTCCACCTTTGTATTTTCCATTGTCCAGATTGGTTTGTTAGTCCACACCACAGTACTAGCAAATTCTTTGTCATATATGTCCATTTCTTTTGCTATTAAATCTCCTGTCCAGCCAAAACTTTCCTTTTTACTCCTCTCCTTCTCCCAACAATTCTGTAGCACCTTTTTCGTTGGATGATTTTCCCCATGCCCTCTTAAATTAATCCAATAGTTGGCTACCAATTGTTTCCTTCGTATCCATAGAGGCATTTCACCTGCTTCAACCTGAAGTGCACACACTGGGGAAGTTCTAATTGCCCCTAAACATATTCTTAAATCTCGTGCCTGCACAACATCCAATTCAGTTAACACAGATTTTGCTGCTGACCCATACACAGTACAACCATAATCTAATTTAGACCTTATTAGTGCTATATAAATATATTTCAGAGCTGAAAAACATGCTCCCCATTCCAATCCTGCAAGACACCTCACAACAGACGCGGGAGCGCGCGCAGCCTTATGACGTCACGCCGCCAGAGCAAAATAAAAGTCCTCTCTGCTCTTCAATAAAACCAGCTCAGTCATAATGAACAGCTGTTTTTACTGTATGATCAAACATATATTTAAGATGAAATATACTTTCATCAAAGTTGTCCTAAAACCAAAACAATACCCGTTCTTGTCTTAGGACAACTTTAATAAACTTTTTTGATCCACTTCAAATGTTGACTACAATATAAATATATATATATATATATATATATATATACTGTATAGTCTATAATAACGCAAGTGAGGACATTTATTAGGCCGCTGTGCCAATTATAATATCACTTAGAGCAACAGAAAGACAACGTTTTGCTAAAGCTGCACATCTTCCAGACAGTCCCCAGATAGCAAGCAGACGTTGATTCAACGTAGATTTGTGGTTGTAACGGTCAGTATCGGTCGTCAATCAAATTTCGATGTTGAATCAACGTTCATTATTTGGTCGGTACATCAGAACGTTATTACGCCGAAAATAAAACATTGATTCAACGTCGAAATCACGTTGGTTTATCAACGGACACAGCCGACGCATCTGATCGAAATCATAACGTCTGATACAGGTTGAAACTTGGTTAGAGGAATCGGAGATCTACAGGCCTGTAACTGTACACGGGTAACTAAAATGCATTTTTATTAATTATTTTATATAGTAGTTTATCCGTCTGTCACTATTAGTGGAATATGAAAGTTTTAAAAACAATGACTAACAAAACATTTTAACTCGAGCTTTGTCGAATGTTTAATGGCCTATATGTTTTATTCATTTTGTTATTTTTTTCTGCAGACATTTTTTACACAGTTGGCAAATATATATATATATATATATATATATATATATATATATATATATACACACTGTATATATAGGCTACCCTATAATTTTTAAAAATGAATTTCTTTTTCCTTATTTTTGTCTAAATGTTTTTCTTCATTACATCTTGTTTGGTTTTATTTCGTATAATTGCACGTTAAAAATAATTTACTTTGTTATGCAGACGCAAAACGTGAAACTGCAGTCTTATTCGCAGCTTTAGGCTATTTATAGCATTTATATAAATATTTGTAAGATAACCTGTTTCTTAACCTGTTTTGTGTCTTAATTATTAATCCATGAATTAAAACAAGTTTTATAACGACATAATCTTGATCAACAACAACTAATTATAAATGTGGAGCGGTCCGTTATCATTTTAAAACTCAAATAGCTTCAGTTTTAAGTTATAACTGCATCTGTCTCGGGTGTAGACTGGCAAATTGTTTTATAAACCTATAAATGTGTTCCAGTAGCCCAAGTACTGGCCCATATTCAAATGTTTGTGCGGAGTGTGGAGTGCATGACAGGCGCCCGCAAGTGATCGCTTGCATCGTTTTTACTGATAATAAAACAACATCAGTTCGAAACTCATAATAATAGGCCTAACTCATATTAATAATTAATTAAAATGTCTACTTTTTTCACACATTCATAATCATTAGGCGACTTTTGCCTGTGCTTTGTGGCAAACTTTATGCGCGTGCTTGAGCGCGGAATATATTAAGGCTCACTGTGGATTATAAACTTTGGATAAACATGCGATAAATTCCGCTTTTAGAACTGTCAAGTCTGTAATGAGAGATGTCACGTTGACTACATTGATTTTCCCTCTGAAACACAAAAGCGAAAACTGAGATAAATATATATATATATATATATATATATATGTTTTATTAATAGACAACCTTACATCATTATTGCTTATGGCTTGTGCATTGTAAATCGTATACAAAATAGCCTATGTTGTCTCCCCAAAAACTCTGTCTTTTTTGTCATGTCCATCTAAAATATAAAACACGTTTATAGACTAATACTTTTTGGAAGTCTGGACTTTATTTTCAGGAATTTAGAAAAATATAAAGAGATGATTCACACTGGAGAGAAGCCTTACTCATGCCCTTTAGTGTGGAAAGAGTTTTGATCAAAATGAAAAGATTGAAGGACACATGAGAATTCACGCTGGAGAAAACCCTTTCACCAGCCAACAGTGTGGAGTAAGTTTCACTCAAGAAGGTATTTTCAATAGGGACATGAAAGTTCATACTGGGGAGAAGCCGTACACATGCCCTCAATGTGGAAAGAGTTTTGATCAAAACGAAAAGCTTGAAGTACACATGAGAATTCACACTGGAGAGAAACTATATACATGCCCTCAGTGTGGAAAGAGTTTTGATCAAAATTAAAATCTTAAATTACACATGAGAATTCACACTGGAGAGAAACCATATTCATGCCCTCAGTGTGGAAAGGGTTTTCATCAACATGGAAACCTTAAAGTCCACATGAAAATTCATACTGGAGAAAGCCTTTTTACCTGCCAACAGTGTGGAAAAAGATTCAAACGAAAAGGAAACCTTAATGACCACATGAGAATTCACACTGGAGAAAGCCTTTCACCTGCCAGCAGTGTGGAAAGAATTTCACTCAGAAAGGAAGCCTTAACAGGCACATGAGAGCTCACACTGGAGGGGAAGCCATACATATGCCCTCAGTGTGGAAGTAGTTTCATTCAACATGGAAACTGTGGGATTACAAATTTATAAAATGATAAATCTAGGTTCCAATGTAATAGTATATAAACTGAAACATTGTGTTTTACATTTTGAGGTAAATAGGATGACATTCTAAGAAGATCAATTCAGGTAGCCCAGGTGTCTGAGACATTAACCTTTTGTCTTTATGCACTTCCTGACCATTGTGCAGGGTCCTAAGTTAAAGGTGCCTTTTTCTCTATGATAATGTGAAGGTATGGGCAATACTGTCAGGCTGATTGGATTAGCACCTATGCATTTGAATGACACTGTTATGCTGATGAGGTCAGGGTTGGGGAAATTCTGGTAATGGGCTGATTCCTGTACTGCATTTGCATGCTTTGTTTAGATTGTCTCCACCTCTATGTATCCCTCCCCCTTGAAAGGTATAAACTCTACTGTGCTGAGCAATAGTTAGACTTGGATGACTGCAGCGACGCACAGCGAGTTCTCAATAAAGAGTAACTTCTGCTTGAAAGATATCCCAACGTCTCCTGGTCTCTGCTTCGACGAGGAAAAAGTTCACAACAAAACCAATATGAGCATGGAAGCCATGGTCATGGAAGCCAATATGAGAATTCACACTGGAGAAAAGCTGTACACATGCCGTCAGTGTGGAAAGAGTTTTGATCAACATGGAAACCTTAAAGTCCATGTGAGAGTTTATACTGGAGAGAGCCCTTTCAACTGTCAACAGTGTGGAAAAGGTTTCAACTGAAAAGGAAATCTTAATAACCCTAACCCTAACGGAACATTTCAGAATGGTATATATTTAGTTTGATGTTGTCTCATACTTTAAGATACTCTGTTATACTCTGTTACTCTGTAGCTTTTAATATATGGTTTCATCCTGATTAAAACTTTATACAGCACGGCAACCGCATGCGCGTCCATGTTTAATGCTTCCCATAGCTATGTGAAAAATATCTGTCTGTTTATACACAAAGTGTATAATTGGAACACAGTCCATTGATGGAGCTGTTGATCTGAATCAGGTGAGAAAGAGAGATGCAGAGCATGGGGATGCGAGGAACTATATTAAGAACCGCAGCTTTTGAACATTGATTTTGAAACTTGTGAATCCATTAGAATCTTTTGAAGACAGAATTGCGATTCATATATGAATAGTGTTGGGCAAGCTACTTGGAAAATGTAGTGAGCTAAGCTAACAGTTACTCTTCTTTAAATGAAGCTTCACTACACTAAAGCTACAGCCCTGGGAAATGTAGCAAGCTAAGCTACAGCAACATGGCAAAAGTAGTTTACTACATCCAAGCTATTTAAAAAAAATGTTTTTTAAAATCTATTGAACCAACAATAAATCTGTCAGTCAAGCAGATATACAGGCATGTTCAGTTTAATTGTTTATTCAACAACTGTTCCAAACCAATTTGGCAACAAAATCAGTATCATGTACAGGGCCGGATTGACCTCAAATTGTGACATAGGCAAAATACATGTTTGCTGTCGGAAACCTCCTATTGGTAGTTGGTATTGTG
Source organism: Aspiorhynchus laticeps (assembly GCA_023376895.1). Classification (NCBI taxonomy): domain Eukaryota; kingdom Metazoa; phylum Chordata; class Actinopteri; order Cypriniformes; family Cyprinidae; genus Aspiorhynchus; species Aspiorhynchus laticeps. The sequence continues at coordinate 29,456 of JALXFT010003591.1, forward strand.
GCTTTATTGTATACAGATACATTTATATAAATGGTAACACTTCACAATAAGGTTCAGCAGTTAACATTAGTTAACTAGGGTAGTTAACATAAACTAAGAATGAACAATACTTCTGCAGCATTTATCTTAATATTAATTTCAACATTTACTAATGCATTATTAAAATCAAAAGTTGTTTGTTAATATTTGAAAATGCACAGTGAACTAACATGAACTACCAATGAACGACTGTATTTTCATTAACATTAACAAAGATTAATAAATACTGTAACAAATGTATTTTAATGTAATACTGTAATGAATGTATTTTATACATTGTATGCTCATGTTAGATAATACATTAGCTTGCATTAATGAAATTGTATTGTATAGTTTTACCATATAGATGTTTAGGCCTACAGATAGGCTACGTTTATTTGTGTCATTGCATGTGTCATTAGATATTAAAATAAATATTTCACCAAAATCAAGTTCAAATACAAAGCTTTTGACCAGCGAATGTTTTTATTGTTTTTTTTATTGACTCGTGTCCCGTTTTCCCCAGTTTTCTGTCATTATGTGGGTGTTCAGTTTTTTTCTGTTATTTGGCCAAAGTATCATATTATGAAAGATTCAGCGCTTCACACGAGCTGGCTGTGACTTGACAACAAATGCTAGACGAAGAAACTCTTCTCCGCTCCTCAAAAACAAACAAACAAAAAAAAAGCATTAGTCTTTATAAATAGTGTTTTTTGAGTAAAGAAACTGCTGTACTTATTCAATCAACAGTTCTTTATTTGCCTTCAGACTGCAAAAAAGCTGAGATGCTCCAAAATGCACGCCGCGCTTCATTGACGAGAGAGGCGGGAGGAATAATGAGGTTTGATTGACAGTTTGAGGAGCCAATGGCGTTACGAGCTTTAGTGTCTGTGGCGTCACTTACTGACCCAGGATCCGTAGCAGTTATATTTCCGATTTGAGCTCAAGTTTCAGAATGCTTTCTTTGGAAAATGTAATGTTAGCTTTTGTTGACGCTACCACGCTACTTAAAAAAAGCTTGGCTACTGAAAAGCTATTTGATTCAGAAAGCAGCGACGCTACTGCCAGTTTTGACGGCATGGAAAAACTCTTCCTCTTTTCTAAAACAGCGCAACATGGCTTTGCCCCCTTTGTTGCATGTTCCCGGGGGTTGGGTTTATGTAAATTTCAGGGTTTGTGATGTCACCAATCCGGGAAGAAGCTCGTTGTAGTTCCTAGTTGCCATAACTAGGCATTAAACTGCCATAATTTTAAAAGACAATATCTACGTTTGCTTTGAACTTTGAGCGTCGTAACTTTGAAGATATTGTTACAACAACATTACACACTTGCTAAATTTAAAGAAGTGAATTCACAGTCAAACACCCCTTTAAATTTTATTTATAACTAAGGAAGGGCTTACCAAGTGTTTGTTATTCACAGGTAAGTGTTGGTTGGGTGGTAGCCATATTGGTAGGGTGACCATACGTGCCTATTTTCCCAGACATTTCCTGGTGAGGATTTGCCAAAAATGTCCAGGTTTTGGCTTTGTTTTCCTGTGATGAATGAATGATCAAAAAGTAGTTTGAACAATAACATGCTGGCATTGTACAGAATCGACCAATCGTGGTACAAAGAATGGTCAAAGTGATGGAAATGTGCGTACAAATGAGGTGTGCTCGACTTGAAGCGACGCTGCACTGACCGATCAGTGTATGACATCAATGTACCACAAGAGTGAATTGAAAGCATAAGGAGCCGTCTGCTCTCTAAAACTCACAGAACTTTGATGTCATGCACTGATCGGTCTGAGCAGTGCAAAGAGCCAAAACCTGGATATTTTAGGCAATATAGAAATCCTGGCCAGGACCGCTCTGGGAAAAATGGTGTGTGTGGTCACCCTACATATTGGTGAGGTATGGATATTGGATTAGCACAGATATATTGAATTAGAAATCTAAATTTACAGTCTAAAGATAAATTTGAATGCAGTGTCTTTAACTCTCTGCGCGCCAGCACGTTCGCTTTCAGTTTTTACAGATAAGAAACTAAAATCAATCAAATCTAAAAAAGGTCTACTTTTATTTGTGTACACTGACAATAACAACAAAACATTGTGCTTTTGTAAAATAAACAAAACATGCTCAAACAGGGAGCACGTTCTGCCGTCTAGGTCTCCGTGAGCAACTTTCTATGCATCACAAACTCAGCGAATACTTGACACAGAGACATGAGAAATATATCTATAGAAAGCTTGTAGTGTCTACTTTTAAATGAACGAATTCAAATAGAAAACAGAAATTATCTGATTATGTAATCCGTATTAAACTAAAGCGAGGTGCAGTCTTTCCTGTATATGAAATGGTGATGGGAAGTACGGTTCTTTTCCACGAACCGGTTAAAAAAACCGGATCATCGCGCTAACGTAATGACGTCATTCGTGATGCCATAATGATATAATCTATCATCCTGGGCCGGGATGAAAATACACATTCAAATATATAAAGTCAATAATCATAACGTCAGTCAGTTAAAACATCATAATCATGATCTTTAAAGTTTACAATTAAGTTTTGCAAGCACCCAAATACAGGTAGAGGCAGTGATGTGCATAAGAGGATTTAAGAAGTCTTGAAGATATAAAGTGAATAATTAGTTGTCATCAGCACAGAAACCATAATCCACTTACTACACATAATCCATTTGCAATTTATTTGTTATTAAATAAACTTATGTTTTGCCCTCATTAAGGTCCTCGGTTTACCCGCGCCATATAGCATTAGCACAGAATCAGTTGTCCAAAAAGCACTAGTTTGGTTCAGACGTGCTGTGTCAGTCATAGTAGGCAATCACTATTTGCTGAATCATGCATGCGCAGTATCATCCGCTCATTGGTTTTCAAATGGACGTGTCCGAAAGAAACAGTTCTCGGTTAAGTGTACTGGTGATTCAAAAAACGTTGCAACCGATTCTTGACTCGAGAACGAGAACCGCTCTAACCGGCTCACTGCACGCGCGTTCAGTGTATCAGCTGCTCTGCTTGTGCTCATCATCAGTTCTATTTCATGCAAACTCAATTTGTGAATGTGTCATCATTAACTATAGTTACAGCACAGGTATTTCATAAATCATCCCTTATTCCTAATAAACATAGAGTCTTATGGTCCAACATCCCTGACAAACCCCTTTGGCCTATAACCTAACATAATCTTAAACTGAACAAAGTACACAGATTAGATACATTAATCTTTTAAAAAAAAATAAAATGTTTTATATTATCACACTTTCTGAAGTTTTACAAAATACTTGGATAGCATGCTTTTCTTCCGCTTGAAAAATTACACACATGTGCAGTATCATCAGATCATCGGACGTGTCCGAAAGAAACGGTTCTCGATTCAGTGTGATTATCCGAAAACCGCTGCAACCGGTTCTTGACTCGAGAACGAGAACCGCTCTAGCATTGGCCGTGTTTGTTCGTTACTGTTAAGCCCCTTTCACACAGAGATTCCGGAAAATACACAGGTAATGTGTTCCGGCATTTGTTCCCGGATTGTCAGATTTGCTGCATTCACACTGCCAGTGATTTTCCGGAATATGTGCGTGCATTCACACACAACCTGTAAAGATCCCGTAAAGACACGTGACCTTTCATGTGACGTGTATAATGCGCGCTCACCATGTCACTAAACTGGAGAATGATTTCAGCTTCAGCGCGGATAGTGAGGAGCTCCCTGTTCGCTGCTTCATTCCAGTTTACATATTTTTTGTCGTGTGAACATTGATCTGCCTTCAAAACACCCGGTAAAACAGTCGAACGATAAAGTGCATCATCACTACGACACACCCTTTACGGCATTGATCCGGCTTTTGTTCACACAGCGCTCGTTCCGGGACTGAACCCGGCAATGTTACTAGGTCCCAACCCGGGATCAATCCCGGAATTAATCCCGGGACGTGTTTGTGTTCACACAGAAGTCACTCCGGCAATTTTCTGGCAATTTTCCGGGACCAACGTGCAGTGTGAATGGGGCTATACAGAGGAGGCTCCCGTACTGCCTCCCTCGCACCACCAGAGGGAGCCATCTCCTGAATATTAACCATTCCCATTCGGACTCCATTTCCCATCATTCCTCATACCTGGGACTGACTGATCATTCACACCTGCACCTCATTTACACACACACATATAAGCCACACACACACGGACTCCTTGCGAAGTCTTGATTTGCCCTGCTATCATTTCTGAGCATTATATCTGTGTTTGTGTTTGTGTTTGTGTTTGTGTTTGTGTTTGTGTTTGTGTTTGTGTTTTCGTTTTGGTTTTGACCTTGGACTGTTTCCCGTTTCTCTGATTGTTCTCTGCTTGCCCTGACCTTGGATTGTTTCACCTGGACTGTGTTTGCTAGCCGCCTGCCCCGATCTCTCACCTGGTATTGGTATCTGTCTCTGTCTAGCCTTTGATGTTCTGCCCTGCCGGTATTTGACCCTGTATTGTCTGACTATTCTAAATAAAAGCTGCAAATGGATCCAAACGCTTCTGACTCATCACAACAGTTACCCGGTTTGCTGCACACATGCTGCTCTGCTCATCATCAGTTCTCTCTTCACAGCAGTTCACTCAGTGTACTGTTTGAGTAAATTAATAACTCCGGGATATTGGTTTATTTCGAGACAGAGGGAGTGTCAGGCACGTTAAAAAAGTGAATAACTTAAGTAATTTGTGGATTAGTGCTTACTGGATACACAAACCGTTTCAAACGATTCAGTTCGATTTGATGAATTGGTTCCACTGGTTCACTAAGAAGATCTGGTTAAACTGAACGATTCGTTCGCGAACCGGACATCACTAATATGAAGCTGGAAGTGTCTACTTTTAAATGAACAAATTCAAATTGAAAACAAATATTATCTGATTATGTAATCTGTATGAAACTATAGTGAGGTACAGTCTTTCCCGTATGAGCTCATTATATGGAGTCACCTGCGTGCAAACGCCCTCACCTAGATACAAAAAATAGATTGAAAATAAAATCAAGATTCATCTAATTTTCATTGACTTTGAAAGAAGACCTGCTATGAGGAATAAGCTGGAATTTACCTCAGAAGAACAGCGCAATCTGACACGGCAGTGGAGGAGATAATTTCTGTAATTTATTCTTACATACATTAGTTAACGCGTTGTTTTTACATAAACTTGTACGGATATTTACTAGTTTGGCTTTTACTGAACATCTTGCCAAACTGAAATGTATTGTTAATTATTATTACTAATTACATCACTTAACTATTACTATTACTAATTGCAAAATACCTGAATAACAAAGAGCTTAAGAAAAGTTATGTGATGTAGAGTATTTCTAAATGTTAAAGATTTTTATAAAAAATACAACCTCCTTTGCTTAAGTATTAGAGTTGTTTTAAAGCTAAAAGGCTAAACTATTCTATGTTTGACTCAAACTGAAAGAATAAAGAGTTTAATTTTTATTGTCTTATGCTTTAAGGTTTATAGGGATTTTAAGATGTAGCCTTATTTATTTATTGAGTAACTAAATTACTTATCAGACAGAGTAATTAGTAATTTCAATACAATATTGATGATGTAATTAGTAATAGTAATTAATTACTTTTTGAAAGTAACTTACCCAACACTGCCCGTTGTGCATTTAAATCACCTTTAAAAGTGTAAAATGCTAAACGAAAGAGTTACAGTCTTTAAGAGCTAGACTCTTAAAACTAATTCACAACTATACATAACATTCAAAACTACAGGTCTGGAAAGAGACCTTACCACCAACATGGTTGTTTGCCAGTAAGAGAAGATTTCTGACCTACTGCCAGTTAAATTGATTCTTGAAAAGCTAGACTTCCGAAGACATGAGCATTTCAAAAAATTGAATCTAAAAATGTTGTTTACAAAAGAGTTACAAAACTATAGAATCCTGTCTGGTGCACAAAATCCTCCATCATGTGCTGCTGCTCCTCGGCAGTGTGTGGGAATGTGATGTACCGAGGGGACAACCGGGTGATGCCTTGAAGTACAGCTGGCATAATTACTACTAACTGATGGCTGGGAAATTCCTGATCGGTCACCGATTTCTCTTTGAAATGTCCCTGTAGCCAGGAACCCAAGCACAGAGAGCACCTGCACCTCCACAGGTATGGCCCGGTTGCGGTTGGTGCGTCTCTTTAAATTAGGGCTTATCTGGGCACAAAGCTGCAAGAGTATATGTTACGTTATGTGTTTTCTTTGTTGTATTTTGTAATTGGTTCTATGTTCTTCTTATTCTCTTTGTGTCTTTTGAGTTATTTGATTGCCGATTTGCCATTCTTTGCACCCCCTGTCAGCGGTTATTGGACGCTCAGCTGGCGGTCCTTTTAAAACACCTCTTCTGCTATCCAGAAGTGAGCTGATGTGACTTCCAGCAGTCGCGCTGTTCAAGACTCTCCGTCAGCCGCTAGACCAAAGACCTCTGGTATTGATCTTGAAGTTGCTTCATACTTATGTGGTCAACATAGGAGAGACCTGCCCTTTTGTTTCAATTCGTTCTCTCAGTTTTGGTTGAGAGTAGTTAGGTAAGGGTCTTTGTACTTTTATTTTATTTATTTATCTTGTTAGGTTAATTATATTGATTTATTTTCTAGACTGATTTTGTTTGTTGTTCTGGGCCTTGGGTTTCTCTGAAGCCCAGTGCCACTCAATGACTGTTTCACTCATCTCTTAAATGAATTTAAACCATCAATTGATGGTGTTTTCGTTTGGTTCATTTTTGGTCTGATGGCTTGATGAGAGTCTTTATTATCGAGAGGGGCCAATGCTGCCGTTCTGCCTTTTGCAAACTACTGCATTATAGACAACCTTTTCTGTTTCTGTGACGTTTTTCTTTGGGCGGAGCTTAGGTGGAGACAGAAAGATTCGACTGACCGCTTCACTAACGCTAGCTATGAAGTTTGTTAGCTTGTTTTTTTAACAATAACTGGAGAAATTCCGACTTTACTTGCATATGTATGGTCACGCACTGTCTGGGACCGTGATTGTTATTTGAAAAGGTTAACTTTAACGGACGAAACCAGATTGGCCGACCCGCACACGCTTTTACTCAAAGGATAGATGATCTGACAGGATTCCCTCCGGTTGAGTGACTCACATCTAACGTCTATAGTAAAGAGAAACTCACCGTGTCCATCTAGTCATGAAGATCTATATATATTTCAATTTCAGCAGGCAACTATTTTTACAGCTACATTGTTATTCACAACAATGTATAAACAATTACAAATGATTAAGCATATAAATCGTCAGTTTGTTGTTTTACAGACATACACACAGATATTATTTCATACACGACATAATCGTGACATGCATAAGAAATCTTTAGACGCACTCATAACAACAAAAGACAATACTTTATTGAACCTTTTCTGATAAGAAGTGTGCACTGCAAACGCTAGCATTTTTGACGATCGTTTCTCTCCAGTCCACTCGTTTTATCGCGTTTTAACCACAGTCGTCCGTTTTTGTCTGGCAGTGGCAGCAGGTATGCGATCAAATTTCAAATTGGTGCCTGTACTATGTCGATTCTGGCTCCCAACATCACAACAAGATGATATTTTAAGCTCCTTATGTCGCCGAATCTGCGCTGGTTTGAATGGTCCGCCTCCAGTTCTCCCTTTGTTTTGCCTCCAGCTAGCGCTGTGACGTTGACTCAAAAAGGGTCTATAGGTCATTTTATAGCCTATAGATTAGCTAAAATAATCTACACTTGTGAAAAATAATTTACACATGAGAAAATAGCAAAACTGTTTAAAGTTTACTTTTATTTGTGTACACTCACAATAAAATAAAATACTGTGCTTTAATTTGTAGCATCAAGAAAAACAGGATGCCTTTTTAGCTGTCTTGGTTCTTTTTAATTTATGGAGCGAATCACAATAAAAAAAGAAACGCAAATAAGTTCAAACATCAATTCAATATCTATTATTACCTGAATATTATGAAATTCAAGAGGGCCGCTCCCTGATGACGTCATATGCAAATTAGATGCGTATATTTACACCCCACAGAAACTTTCGGTCATGCCCAATATTTTTCTAATTTACAGAAGCTTTTGAGATCTTGATGTCAAAATCCAGCATTTTTCCAAAAATCCCTGGTACCTAAAGGGTTAAGGATTAATCTGTATTTGGTTTAGAATTTAGTGTTTGATAACTTTATTCAATTTCTGTTTATTTCTGCTGAGGGGCACAGGTAGGCCTAGCTAAATATTACATTTATTATAGGCTAATGGCTTAATGTGAAGATTGTTTTAAGTTAACTTAAATTATAAGTTATTTTTAAAGTCTAATAAATGTTTAAATTGATAGCTCTTAATTATAATGTAAAGTTGAATGCTACAGTCAATGGTTAAATATTAGGGGGAAAACATTTTTATAGAGAAATCAGTATTGTTTCAGTGATACTGGCCTTCAGTCATAAAAATAAAGATGCCATTAAACAAATATTATAAATATACTGTCTTTATGATGTTTGTACATTAATTTGAAGATTGAATGTGAAATTATTGCAATATAAAAGTATATTTAAAAACTTTAACGTTAGATGGGATTAATCGTGATTAATTTCAGAACAAATGTGCGATTAATTAGTCGATTGACTGCACTAACTATAATATAAAGTCGTATTATGTAAGTGTTCCTACTGTTATGATGTTGTTGTTGTTTGTTTAGGTTAGTGCATGTCGGTAATTACGACATGGCATGAAGGCAGCATAATTTTGATATCCAAGTTTCCGAGTTGGGCGGGTCATAAACTTTAAACATGGTGGAGGGGACAACCATTGCTGCTGTCAATGCTATTCTTACAACAACTACATCCCTTTGTCCTGTCGCTAAAGTAGTGTATTTATAGGCTAGATATGAACGATCATTCGAAGCATATTATATAAGCAGTGAAATAAGCATGTATTTGACCAAAATTCCAGAATTGTCAGCAAACTGCATGTATAGCGCGGTTAATGTTTATATGATTGTCAGCCAATGGGATGCTACATTTTTATTCTTTCCGACATTAAAGTACTGGAATATGACAAGCTTGTGATCACGACTTCATAAGTGGGAAATATGACATTTCCAGACCTGCCAACCTTGGAATTATTTTTTGAGTACCACTTGTGTGATGGCAACGGGGGTGGGGGGGGGGGGGGGGCATGTATCATATGTAGTATATATCATATGTAGTGTTAGGATAACGTTATTCATGTTAAATATTTCCCAAAGGTCTGCACTCAGTCACATACTACAGCTGCACGATTCTGGATAAATTGAAAATCACTTTTTTTTTGTCTCAAACAGAGATCACGATTCTCCCACGAAACAAAATAATGTGTGACAAAATATTATTGCTGCAGTCCATTTAAAAGTGTTTCATTTGAACGAATTATTAAACATTTAAATTAATATACATTTATAATATATTTAGTTAATATTAAAATTATGAAAAAGTGGTTTGAATGAATCTCTTGATTCAATCACAAATAGTTTTATCAGTCACTTGTCGCCACCTAGTGGCGAAACAATGTAATCGACACAAACGTTATTTGAAGCGCCAGTTAACTTTCAAAAGGTCTATTTTGATCGCTACCATAAACATCAGTGTTTATATCTGAACTATTAACTTTGATCCCAGTATTTCTGTGATAATATGAATGACTGTAATACAGAAATAATACTGTGTAGTTGAAAAGACTGTATTTATCCAAGTACGCACACTTGGCTTTTAAAAGCCCTAATATTAGGACGCTGTTCAGTGAGTGCAGCTATATGAACAAATAAACCGCAGCAGATCTGGCTGAATATGAATGTGTGCTTTTATTCTATTCACAGTTCGTCTAGAATATCAATACGATCACGTCACTCCAGAGGATTAAGTTAACTCAACTCAAAATTTTAACTTTCCACATCCACCCCAACCCGTTTACCTTAGTTGTAAGTACCGTGTGTACTGTCCTCTTTTAAGAAATCAGACGGCGGGAGTAAAAAGGCGCGAGACCAAGCGGGATTTTGTTTTGCTGTCTATTTGCAGTCTCTTTTTAATGATAGGTCTACGTATTTGTCAATCATCCCACATGCTAGATGGGGAATGAACCCAGCGCTCTGATTGGTCGAAGTCCTCTTTCCTTGCTGTTGCTTGATTCAAGTAGGCTACTGTGCGTGCGCAAAGGCGTCACCAGGTTTTTGCGTAGTTTAAAGTGACAAATCGTACCTGCGTACTTTGAGGTCAAAATGCGTGCCCGCTACGCAAAATGCGTACAGGTTGGCAGGTCTGCATTTCCGACAGCACGTGAAGGCTGCATTAGTCAGCATCACCACACCTGCCACGGATTACCCTCTTATCAAGTCTTCCTTTATAATCAGTCACAGTGCACTCCACCATTGTCTGGTCTTAACACAACATAGCTGGCTGCCTATCTGCGCTACTTACCTTTCGCGATCCTCCATCTGTCCATATTCATCCTCCCGTTGTGATAGCACTGCTTTGGACTCTAGACCTTGCCTGTTCCCACCTGTGTCTCAGCTACGTCTGCGTTGCTCATGCGTTTGACTCATTATCAGTTCCATTGTCAATAAACACCACTTCTGTGGAAGCTCCCATCTTCTGTTTTGCAAATATTTATATCATGTCTCAAAAGAATAAAACAAATGTATTTCTGAACAAAATGCAAGTTTTGGCCATTTGCAATCCATATTAAGCACCCGCAGCAATATTTCAATCATAAACAGTGTAACAAAACGTTGTAAAAACACTTAAAGTGCCTTTATTTAAAGTCACCACATTAATGATGCATGGTTTACACAGGCAAGCAGATGAGGCCGGGAATATGAACGCAGTCCGCTTAACGGTTCAGTGTTTTCCTTCTAATGGTTTTCTATGGGAAGCCGTTTAATGTGAAACTTTGCACATTGCATTTATATTCTGGCTTCATCCTCTTGCCTGTACAAAATATACATAATAAGGTGTCCACTGAATCTCGCCTTTTAATATCTGCGTAAAATATAAATATTTTACTACATTATTACTTGATGCAATCTGCGTAAAAATAGCTGACGGTCAGCATTCCTATAAGGGTGTGACGTCACGTGAAAACTATCAATTGATATTAAAAAAGATGTAGGTTATTAACTTTTATTCAAATGCAAATCTTAATAAGCAAGCAGGTATGACCTGCGATGCTCTTTTGAGGAACTAGACAAGTAGACACATGTAAATTTATTAAAGAGCCATTCAGGTAAACCATGACATTACAAATTAACTTTTTTTTCATAACACAAATAACTCTAATTTGCCATTGTGCTTTCCAGTTTCTGTCTGTCTGTCTGTCAATCTATCTATCGCCTTCAAACTAAAAGAAATGATCAGACGTGACATGAGCAAAACTGTGTCTCTAGACACGTCTTAAACCATTCAAAATAGAAAAACATCAAAAAGCATTGAAATGTTGAAAGACATCCATCTAGAGCACTTCCACATAGGAATACAACTAAAAAACAGCACAGACACAAAAACACTAAGTTTTTAATTCAAACTGTTTTAAACCCACCATCAATGTAATGTTTTATAGTCAAGGCACTTTAATATTTTAACCAAATAAAGTTCAAATTTTATTAATTTTTGCCCTTATTTTCTGGGGAGAAACTGAGATTCAGTTTTAAATAAATAAAATAGTTAATCACTTTTGAATTTTATTTACAATTATTATTTTTTTTAAATGCTTTGCAGTTGGTATTATGAATTGTGAGCGCTTCACACTTACATTTAGAGGGAAACTAGAAGCTTTTGAAAAACGCTTTGGGAATCTGCTATCCGTTCTTTGAATTAATTCGTATTTTATTATTATTTGTATATGTGTGTTTTCTGTATGTGAATGATTCGTGTGGACAGGACTTTTATTTTGGCGGCGTGACGTCATAAGGCTGCGCCGCGCGTCTGTGATCTGAGCAAAGGTTTGTTTTTATTCATTCGAAGCATTTCATTCATTACAAATACTATTAAATGCACTAACTCTTATGTTAACATCGTGATACTTTAATATTAAAGGACGTTGTCTTGTGTGCGTTAAACGCTCCACAGACGAGTAACTAACAGTAAAGTTGCGTCTTATTATCTTATTTGTTAATCTGTTTAGTAAACACGGAGCTTTTTAAAAACTAAACCCTTCTTAATAATTACTAAATAATTCTTGTCAAAATACAACGACAACAACAAACACGTGTAACACATTTTACAATTACAAAAAAATGTTTTTGATAAAAACGGAATATATTGTCATGAAATAAATATAAATAATATTGAAATAAATAGAAACTTTGTATATAAATTATGTTCTTTAAATTGTAGTGCTAGTTTTAAGCTTGTTTTAGTTATCTCTGATTGAGAAGCACACAGATTTATTTTGATTAGTGTTTCTTTGTTAATTATTCTCATCTTGATCAGGACAGAGAGTCCAAACACAGAAACATGGATTTAATTAAAGAGGAGACTTTAGACTTAAGGATTGAAGAAGTTTTCAGTCTCAAACAAGAAGATTTCGAGGAACTAACAGGTTGGTTTTCATTCTCAGTGCATTTGATTCTTATTAAAATGTCGGTTAGAGTTATGATTGGATTTATATGAAAGTCTAGTAGTGTGTGATCCTCAGTCAGATTCCCTGAACACATCCACAGATGCAATCTTGATCATATTCCTTAATTAGATAATCATTGTAATGCAATCGTAAGATAAGTTACGAGGAACGTATTTGATTACTTTATCAAATCTTTAAAAAGATAAGTGAGGAAGGGGCCCTCCACCACCAATATTTCAAGATTCAAGATTTTATTTGTCACATACTCTATTATATATATGATACAGCAGAGCATTGAAATGTAAGTCAGGTCCACTCCATAGATTGCGCAAAATTTAAACAAGTATAAGACAAAAAAGTAATAAACATGGAGATAAAGATAATAAAAATGTACAAAATGAAGTCCCTGAGGGCGATTGCACCAATGAGGATTAAGTTTAAATCAAGGTTTGTCTAATAATTCTGTTGCACCAAATTTTAAACCTTGTTTAAAAACAAGCAGGTTTATATTTAAACCGTCATTTTGATCCTGGGTTTATTTTATATTTAAGATAGATTAACTTTAATCCTGTTGCTCCATAACTTTTAAAGGGTTAGTTCACCTAAAAATGAAAATTATGTCATTAATTACTCACCCTCATGTCGACATTTGTTCATCTTCAGAACACAAATGAAGATATTTTTGATTAAATCTGAAAGCTTTCTGACCCTCCATAGACAGCAACACAACTGCAATGTTCCCAGGTCCAGAGACGTAACAAGGACTTCGGTAGAATAGTCCATGTGGCATCAGGGGTTCAACTGTAAATTTATTTAAAGACATAGTTCACCCAAAAATGAAAATTACCTCATGATTTACTAACCCTCAAATAGGGGTGAGCGATATGACCAAAATCTTATATCACGATATGAGTAATTTTATATTATGATAACGATATATATCACGGTATAGTTATTTATTTTATTTTAAAAAGGTTTTTATGATATTAAAATCTTTGATACCATAGAATTTTCATAATCCTTGTCACCAATGTCAATATCAAACTAATACAAGCCTAAATTGAGACAAAAAACAAAACTCAAGGTCACTGAGGATAAATAAATAGTCAGTGATGTTAAAATAAATCTGCCATTCAAAAAATGTACAAAATTCTAACCTTTCATTGAAGTAAACAATGGAAAGTGGGGGAAACTCACATTATGAAAAAAAGTATTTTTCTATAGTTCACGTTAGCCACAGTTATTGGCACCCAATTATTGCAACGTCCTTTTCCCAAGATAACAGCTAGATTTTTTATGTTGGTATTTGATGGAAACGTACTGGCACTGCTGTGCTGTGGCTGCCGTTGTATCATCCAGGTGGATGCTGCACACTGGTGGTGGTTGAGGAGAGACACTCCCCCCCCATGATTGTAAAGCGCTTTGGGTGCACAGCAATGCACAATAAAGCGCTATATACAGTGTCCTCCACTAATATTGGCACCCTTGGTAAATATGACCAAAGGCGGCTGTGAAAATAAATCTGCATTGTTTATCCTTTTTATCTTTCATTCAAAAAATTCACAAAATTCCAACCTATCATTGAAGTAAAACAATTGAAAGTGGGGAGAAAATCTCATTGTGAAATAAATGTTTTCACTATTTCATGTTGGCCACAATTATTGGCACCCAATTATTATTATTATATTATTATCCACACACGGCCCATTATAAGATTTCTAACAGAGGCAGTCAGGTTTTGATTTTTTTATCTGTTGGTATTTGATAGAATCCATGATGCCATGCATCTGAACAAGATGTTCAGGACCTCTGGCAGAAAAACAGGCCCACAACATTAAATATCCAGCAGTATATTTAACCGTGGACATGGGGTACTTTTTTATCCCTGTTTGTACTAAACTCATCTGGTGGGGTTCCTGCCAAAAAGCAATTTTTTATGTTTCGTCTGACCTAGTGTTGTCACGGTACCAAAATTTCAGTATTCGGTACCAATACCAGTGAAAATCCATGGTTCTCGGTACCAATTTCGGTACGAAAGCAAAACACAAAAATATGCTAATTTTAAAAAACACATTTTTTTTAATAAAGTTAAACAAAAACAAACTGCACAAAAACCAATGCCATTTTTTATGCTTATTTAAAATTATTTCAAGTTTTTCCACAATTAATAAAAGTATGAAAAAAAGGAAACAAGTTCCACTCAAAAGTTTTTGTCATATTTCTGCTGCCGCTGAAAAACATCTGTAAACTGTCTGTTTTAGGGTTTGCTGGTGCTTCATGATCTTCCTGCAGCTGTAAAAGGAAAATATAATATTAGTAAAGCAGTGGGCTGAGAATGATCAAATACAACATTAGATCATTGACTCCAGCTAAAATATAACATTTCAGTAAATAACAAACCTCAGCTTTTATAACAAATTTAGATAAGATTATATATTTTAAGACAAGTGCATATCAAATAGAAGGAAACTGTAGTATTAAAAACACTTTACAATAAGATTCAATTTTTTAGATAACATGACCTATCACATAAACAATAGTTATATATTGCAATTATTCTTCTTGGGGTTAATTTAAAAATTTACAAATACATTCAATCAATCAAAGTTCAATCTGTTTAAATTATTTAATGCACAATGAACAATGATCAAGTGTTTGTATTAAATAACATTCACAAACATTAATTAATGTTGTAAAAATATATTGTTCACTCACTATAAGTTGATGTTAGATAATAACATGAAGTCATTGTAAAGTCTATACAGGAGATAACATTTGACTGTACTTTCATTTAAAACAAACTGTGTACATATTTAATTTTAAAGGGCTTTTAAACCTGCTAGTTATCCAGCCAAGAATAACAACAACTAGCAACTAACTAGCAAAAAAAAAACAGGCCAGAACTGTTTTCTGACGGACTGATATGACATAAACACTGTTAACTGTTTGTACATTCTCCAACACGCATAGTTTAGATTCACAATTCATTTAAAAGCCTCTGGTGTGTAACAATAGTAAATACCATCATGTCCTCCTGTTGTTTTTACCCTAATAAAAGATATAGGCGCATTAAGTAGTTAATAAAGAAACTTCATTCTAATGCTCATTATATTAGCGTTAGCCGCGCTTATGCAGAGGATTAACTCCGCTATAACGGCAGTTTATTTTAATCTGACATTCAAATTCAAATATGGAATAATATTCATAACAGAATATCTAAATATTAAATAGAAACTTACCTGCTTGAACTCTTTCAGTTGATCCGGGTGTCAGTCTTTAAAGTGTTGTTAGTTTGATGCATGTCCTCCTTTGGATGTCGCCCTGTCACAGTGCTTTTATGAAACGAGCGCATCTGCACAGCTTTCAGATCACGCAGCAAGAACCGGGTTGACCCAGGTACTCGGTACCACCGGGACTTAAAGACACCTGGTACCGTGACATTTTCATTTTTTTAGTACCGACTTGGTACCGAAGTACCGGGTCTTTTGACAACACTAATCTGACCATAGAAGCCAGTGCCATTTGAAGTTCCAGTCTTGTCTTACTGAATACCAGAGTTTGTTTTTGGATGAGCCAGGAGTTTTTTTTTTCTTCTTGGAACCCATTTGAGCAACATTTTTTGGCTTTCTGACCCCAAGACCCAACTAATCTCTACAATTCTCCAGCTGTGATCCTTGGAGAGTCTTTGGCCACTCAAACTCTCCTCCTCACCGTGCAATAGGACGATATAGACACACGTCCTCTTCCAGGAAGATTCGTAACATCTTTAGTTGATTGGAACCTCTTAATTATTGCCCTGATAGTGGAAATGGGGATTTTCAATGCTTTAGCTCAGGGGTGCCCAAATTCAGTCCTGGAGGGCTGGTGTCCTGCAGACTTTAGCTCCAACCCCAATTAAACACTCCTGAAGCAGCTAATCAAGCTCTTACTAGGCATACTAGAAACTTCACAGCAGGTGTGTTGAGGCAAGTTGGAACTAAAGTCTGCAGGACACCGGCCCTCTAGGACCGAGTTTGGGCACCCCTGCTGTAGCTATTTTCTTAAAGCCACTCTCTATTTTGTGAAGCTCAACAATCTTGTTCTGTACATCAGAACTATATTCTTAGGTTTTACTCCTTGTAATGGATGATTAAAGTCCCCCTGTAGTCAAATATTTTATCCCTTAAAATGTATCTTTAATCATCAAAATGACATGTTTTTTCTTGTAAAAATAATTTTCTCATGCCTTAAAATAGCTTGAATGTAACGCGCCTCCACTCAGTCGCAGCAGCCAGCGCCTCCTGATCCATTGATAATGACTGATAAAACTTTACTTGTGGACAACTACAATGAATACTGTAACATTCATTAAAGTTACTGACTTGACGATGTTGTGTCCTCAAAATGCCGTTAAGACTGAATGCAGCCATTTGTGATTCTTGATTCGCGCCCGCGAGCATACACGTGTGAAGTGCAGACGCCGATGCGGGAGAGCTGGGTCTGACTCCAGGATACTTTTACACTGTTGCCGCGGGTTATAATGCAAGTTAGCGGTTCTAAATTCACATTAAACCACAGCTTCATGGGTTTTTTGCTATAATTTATGTTTGGTTTTGTGCTGGTATTGGTATATATTGCATGCTAGTGATAGGAATCGATCGCTTGACGTGATTGGTTATTGGTTTGTGACGTAGCAAACAGGGCTGTTTCAAGCCGCATTTCTGGGAGTGCCATTGGGAAACTACAGTTTTAAGGAGAAAATACTCAGAAATGGTGTTGATTAATGGATTGGCACATGGTTTGTCTAAAAGCATATTAAAAACACCACATAGACAAATAAACAACATAACTTGAATTTCACTACAGGGGGACTTTAAGGGAATTTGGCCTTTGTATTCCTCATATTTATAATCCTGGAAGTCATGGCTGGATAATTTCATGTTCACAAAAAGGTAAATATGAATAGGAATATACTTCAGAGATATTTTACTCATAAGAATTTCTAGGGGTGCCAATAATAGTAGCCAACATGCATTGGGGAAAAACATTTATTTCATAATGTGAGTCCCCCCTCCCCACTTTCAATTGTTTTACTTCAATGAAAGTTTAGAATTTTGTGGATTGTTTGAATGAAAGATCAAAAAAGATAAATGATGCAGATTTATTATCACAGCCGCCTTTGTTCATATTTACCAAGGGTGCCAATATTCGTGAGCAGCACTGTGTATATATATTAGGGGTGGAACGGTTCAACTTTTTCACGGCTCAGTTTGTATCACGGTTTTAGAGGAACGGTTTCGGTACGGTTCGGTATGTGCTATGTTTAGGGAAAAACTATACTGTCTAATTGTATCTAACTACAAGCAACAGCACAAATAAATACAATGGAGTAAAGATACAAATAAAATAAACAGTGATTTTCAGTTGTTGTTTTTTTAGGTAGGTCTATACCATAAGTTTTTAGGTACAGAAATTGAATAAAGTAATCAAATGTAAAACAGCATTGCATATTTGTCTGTATAAATTAAAGACTGCAAGCATGCACAAATCTTCTCACTGCCTGCGCGAGCTATCAGCACCCGGGTAATGACGGAATAAATGACTGCTCATATTCATATGCATACGGCACTCGCATTGAACGAGTGAATGGTTTGTCCACTTTTTTCTTGTTTTTTTTTCCATCGCTGTTGTTGTAATGTACTGGGAAACCAGAATGCGCATCCATCAACAGAAACATAACTTTTTTTACATGTTATTAATTAGAGCAGCAATAATTTTTAATAAAGTTCATGTAATATTTATTAAAATTACAGGATTTTGCTAAATAAATAGTCTAGGTCATGTATTAAGTTCATACATATTTTAATATGTACAACTATTATTAACAATATCTGTGAATCTGTGAAACAATATCTATAATTTCTTATTGATGTCACACTGAAGCTGTGTGATTTTCATAGTAGTGCACCCTTTAAGCTCACCTTAAAATAATATGAAATCTTTAAAAATTACAGCACTGTAAAACGGCAGACCAGCAATAAACTGTCAATTTATAATATTATGGATTTAAAAGTACAAGCCAGTAAATCCTGTAAGTAATATGCAGTGTTGGGAAGGTTACTCTGAAAATGTAATAGGTTACAGATTACAATTTACCCTATTTAAAATGTAATAGTAATGTAACTTTTTCAATTACTTTATAAAAGTAATGTAACTGATTACTTTCCTAAATTTCTAATGAATGTTTTCAACTGTTAATAATTTTTAAACATTTACACCATGCAGGGTTAACCTTAGTATTCAACACTGATAAATAACAGTTAAAAATAAAATAAAAGCATGTACATCAACCCAAATATGGTTATCTAATAAGCATGTGTCCTATTCTTTGTACTAAACTCCTGAAACATTTTTAAACATTGGTGTCTGTTTGTATATATGATGATAGTCTTCTCAAAATAAATTGTAAAATGCTCATGAAGTGACTCAGCGCAGTTCTAGAGATTGTTTATGTGTTCATGTACTCATATATATTGAGGCGGCAGACTGAAAACACCACAAGTGATACACAGGATACATCTCTCTGACTCTTTCTAGAAAAATCCTAATACTGAACATGAGTCATATTTTTCCCTTATAAAAATTAACCATGATTTTGTTATAGCAAAAGTACAGTAACCATGTTTTATTTTTTTTAGGCAAGTGGATTACCATTTGTATTTTATTTTTTTTTACTACAAATTCCATGGTTAAACTATGTTAGTGTAGCAAAAACCATGGTTAATTTGTGGTTACCATGGTTTAACAATAGCAATAATTGTCTTTGGATTTATAGTAAAATCATTGTTAATTTTCGTATGGGTTGTTGTTTTCTGCCCTAGCTCCCCCTAAACCTATTATAAAACGATATGGTTCTTTGTTTGCTAAATTACTTCTGTAACTTTACAATAGATATAGGCTAATAATGATGAGTATTTTGAGTGATAACTGATGAGCAATGGGCTGCTGCTTAACTAAACAAAGACAAAACTAGCATATTTACAGGTGAATCT
The DNA here is from genome assembly GCA_023376895.1 of Aspiorhynchus laticeps. NCBI lineage: Eukaryota > Metazoa > Chordata > Actinopteri > Cypriniformes > Cyprinidae > Aspiorhynchus > Aspiorhynchus laticeps. The sequence continues at coordinate 49,104 of JALXFT010003591.1, forward strand.
GACCTGCACTTGAAATCCTGAACAGTAGTTTTGCTTCTCTGCTCCACCTGTGCGCTTCCACAGTCCTCGCCATGGTCAAATCTCTCGGCATTGATTACTCTGATCGAAACCGTTTGGCAGAGACGCGGAGCGCACGCGAGCCGGAGCATTATCAGTCAGACTAACCGATTAGTGATTTATTAGAAAAAAAGTGGTCAAGTCAGTGCAATTTGGGAAAGAAATCAATTAAATCTGTATGTGGATGTGCGTAAATATTCAGATGTAACCCCCTTTGTAATCGTTAACATTTTCATAAGTAACTAAGTTAATTACACATTTTTTCTTAGTAACTGTAACTAATTACAGTTACATTTATTTTGTAATTAAATTACGTAACGCCGTTACATGTAACTAGTTACTCCCCAACACTGGTAATATGTTAGAGCAGCACACAATCTTATACAGCTAGTCAGCTAACTGTGTTCTGTAGCATCTGCGCTATGTTGATAAAACGGTCTTTTGGATCTAACTGTAATTATTTCTCACATCCGAGTTCCAGGTTATAATATGCAAAAGTCTGAACATCAGTCTCTAAATTTAACAATAAGAAAATAAACTTACCCAAAATAAAGACTTAAACATCTAAAAAACGCACATTTAAGGGGCTCCTCTTTTGGTGAAAGGTTTTAGACAGCTTTCAAAATGGCTGCGAGACAGTGTGAACACATGGAGACTCATATCTCAGTGTGCAATGATCTGATTGACTTGAAATTATAGGAGGTATATAGTAACAAACATATCAATTGGTTAAGACATCAAGCAGGATAATAAATTATTTTTTCTTTTTATAATCTGAGCTCAAAAATGGAAGTGTGCTTAATAGGTACGTTTACCCTAAGTGTGTTTATGTAATCGTTCAAATCCAATAAAACGGCAAAAATGTGTGCTCCTCTCACACAGAAACAGAGACAGCACATGCATATAGCTCTGTTGTTTGTGTTTCAATGGCTTAAAATCGGTTGTTTTAAAATGGCAGTGCTCAAAAACGCGTGTCCATGCTACAGATGTAGTCCCTCGTTTAGGAACGACCTCCTCATTTTGTCCTGGCTAGCAGTTCTCCTGCTCGGAGCCACCTGATTCTGTCTCCCCTTCACATCCCGTGGTGGCTTGTAAGATTGCAGTCATCCAAATTATGAAAAAGTTTTGCTGTAAACAATGTATTTTGCGACACCACAAAATAAACGATAGGGCTTAATATGAAATGATAGACTTTATTTCATCCATCCGATATATAACATCATATCGCACAGCCCTACCCTCAAGCCATTCCAGGTGTATAGGATTTTCTTCTTTTAAACCATTGGTCTCAAACTCAATTCCTGGGGCCCGTTTCAATAAGGAGGTTCAACCAACTCGGAGTTTAAACTTGAACTCAGAGTTGAAGTTACCTCTCTTTCTGAAACGGGCTTGACTTACCCTGCTTTCCCGGGTTTAACAAACCTCCCATTTTGAAACGGAAAACCCAGAGTTTCTCTCATTTCAGGGTTAACATACTCAGTTTTCACTTAACCTCCTTTCTGAAACGGGCCCCTGGAGGGCCACAGCTCTGCACAGTTTAGCTCTAACCATAATCAAACACACCTGATCCAGCTAATCAAGGTCTTACAAGGATTACTAGAAACTTCCAAGCAGTTGTGATTTTGAGATGGTTGGAGCTAAACTCTGCAGAACTGTGGCCCTCCAGGAACTATGTTTGAGACCACTGTTTTAGACAATTACAAATTGTGAAAATAACTGATTTTAACAGTAGAAGACATATCAAACAAAGGCAAAAATAAGTCTTAAAAAAAGTGGAAATAAGGTTAGAAAGCACGAAGCTCCCTAGAACAGACCTCACTGGTTCTTGAGTTCTCGTCTTTTTCTTTTAAAAAGCCGCCACGTGCTGCCTGACTCTTGAGTGACATCTGGTGTAAAATAAAGGATCAGGTTTAGGCCAATAGGATCAGTTAAAAAATGCTGAAACAATATTTAAAAAAGTTTCTGAGATTACATGCTACACCACTTTCAGTAGCTTAGTGTGTTCATGAGGATGTATAACCCCTGTTGTTGCTTATGTTTTACTTGTTTAAAATATTTTAATGTCTGTTTTTTGCCTTAGACCTGAAAGCATTTAAAGAGAATGAAGTACTGACTGAAATGGAAGAGAAAGAACAGTATGAGAGCCATCATGATTTCATAACTGAAGAAAAATCTTTTAATTGCTCACAGACTAAAAATAAAAAGACTTCCTTACGAAAAAGAGTGATAGGAACTAGAAGTTGTTTAACTTGCTTTCAGTGTGGAAAGCTTTTCACTCAACATAGAAACCTCAAAACCCACATGCGAATTCACAAAGGAGAGAAGCCTTACACCTGTCAACAGTGTGGAAAAAGTTTCAACCGAAAAGGAAGCCTTAAGTACCACATGAGAATTCACAACAGGGAAAAGCCTTACACGTGCCATCATTGTGGAAAGAATTTCGATCAAAAAGAAAAGCTTAATGTACACATGAGAATTCACGCTGGAGAAAACACTTTCAAATGCCAACAGTGTGGAAAAAGTTTCAACCGAAAAGGAAGCCTTAAGTACCACATGAGAATTCACAACAGGGAAAAGCCTTACACGTGCCATCATTATGGAAAGAATTTCGATCAAAAAGAAAAGCTTAATGTACACATGAGAATTCACGCTGGAGAAAACACTTTCAAATGCCAACAGTGTGGAAAAAGTTTCAACCGAAAAGGAAACCTTAATCGCCACATAAGTGTACACAATGGAGAAAGACCTTTCACCTGCCAGCAGTGTGGAGTAAGTTTCACTCAAAAGGGTATTCTCAATAGGCACATGAGAATGCACACTGGAGAGAAGCCATACACCTGCCAACAGTGTGGAAAGGGTTTTCATCAACATGGAAACCTTAAACTCCACATGAAAGTTCATACAGGAGAAAGCCCTTTTACCTGCCAACAGTGTGGAGGAAATTTCAAACGAAAAGGAAACCTTGATTACCACATGATAATTCACACTAGGGTAAAGCCTTACACATGCCATCAGTGTGGAAAGAGTTTTGATCATAGTGAAAAGCTTGAAGAACACATGAGAGTACACACTGGAGAAGACACTTTCACCAGCCAACAGTGTGGAGTAAGTTTAACTCAAAAAGGAATTCTCAATCGGCACATGAAAATTCACACTGGGGAGAAGCCTTATACATGCCCTCAGTGTGGAAAGGATTTTCATCAACATAGAAACCTTAAACTCCACATGAAAGTTCATACAGGTGATAGGCCTTTTACCTGCCAACAGTGTGGAAAACATTTCAACCGAAAAGGAAGCCTTAATCGCCACTTAAGAGTACACAATGGAGAAAGACCTTTCACCTGCCAGCAGTGTGGAAAGAATTTCCCTCAGAAAGGAAACCTTAACAGGCACATGAGAGCTCACACTGGAGAAAAGCCATACATATGCCCTCAGTGTGGAAGGAGTTTTTTTCAGCATGGAAACTTTAAAGTCCACCTGAGAATTCACACTGGAGAAAAGTCCCCTTAGTGTGGAAAGAGTTTTGATCTACATGGAAAAATTATGTCCGTTTCCATTGTCAGAAGTTGTGAATGGTACCAAAATAGCGAACCGTATCGTACCACTTTTTTGGTACCCTTCTGTTGGGGTACCTAGCACAGCAAAGGGTACCAAAAGGGTGGAGCTAAACTCACTGCAGAACGTTGATTGTTTGACTAGAGTCGTCACGTTTGCGTGATACAAGGGGATAAAGCTTCTCCTTCACTCATTCCGCTCTTTCCATGAGTGTTATTTACATCAGAGTGTGCAAACACAAAAAAATCTACAGTGTAGTTTATAATTTTATATTTTCACAGACAACAGCCGTTTCTCAAAATGCGTTCTTTTCTGTTCTTGTGGACTTGTGAAACGTCATTGCCAAAAAAGGGAAAGGGAAGTGGTGTGTGGCCAAGTAGTTGTTACACCCCAAGTATGGGACCAGTTTAAGCCTTGCAAAAAGAAAAAAATGTTGCATTGGACAGGGAAAAAAGATAAACAAGAATGAATATGAACTTATTTTTACATCCTAGGGCATAATATTATATTTGTATTGCCATACTATATATTTACAGTTGCAATCAGAAATATTCAACCCCTCAACTCAAAAGGCATTATAGTGATATCAGAACCAGAATGAGCTTTATTGCCAGGTATGTTTACACATACAAGGAATTTGTTTTAGAAATTCCACAGAAGCTCTACAGTGTGACAGAATGACAGTACAAGACAAGACACAGATAATAAAACGAATAATATACAAAATGGCAAAATCACAATATACAAACTTGACAACTTTGTATGTACAAGGATGTTTTGTGGAAATTTGAAATGTAAATAAGTATGTGTGTTAAATAAATGTATAATAGTATTGTGTGTTCCAAGTTTATTGTCAAGTGTTCATGAGATGGATTGCCTGAGGGAAGAAACCTTTTGTGTCTGGCCTTTCTGGTGCTCAGAGCTCTGTAGCATCGACCAGAGGCACTCAACAGGCGGGCCGCATCCGGCCCGTCTGCATTAATCTTCAGCATGACGTGGGCCACAAAATTAATGCATTTTTAATACAGTTTGCGCTCAAAATATTAGGCAGTTTTATTTTTATTTTTTTTATTAAATGTAGCCTGTACAATCGCAGTAGGCTAGTAAAAGCTGCTCGATCTCTGCAAGCACTGTAACTAACCACACGCGGCACTTCATTTTGTGAGCTGATGTGCGATTTTTGTCACAGAACGAGGCAGAAAATATATACTTAACGGTAAAGGCAATGACGATTGCCATTGAATTATAAATATACTTTATTATTATGAAAATACCAGAGATGGCTTGAAGAACACATTTATAGATTGTCGCATCATATGTTTATTGTCGTATACTGTTGGATATTTAAATAAATAGCCAGATCGCAAACAGATTCAATCACCCACGCAATCTTATTCATAAATGACAGGATTCATATGTCTATTAAAGCCTTAAATCACAATGTAACTTTCAAATCTGCGCTCGTGCTGCCACTGATCCAGAGAGAGCAGTTTACTTATATGAAACATCTTTACAAAGACTTTTGTATCGTTATTTTTGTGTTAGAAACATTCAAATAATCACTAAAGTACTGGAAAAAAGTTTATAGTTTGGATATACAGCGGGGAAAATAAGTATTTGACACATCAGCATTTTTATCAGTAAGGGGATTTCTAAGTGGGCTATTGACTCAAAATTTCCACCAGATGTAGCCATCAAGTCAAATATTGAATTCATACAAAGAAATCAGAACATTTAAGTATACAAGTTGAGTCATAATAAATAAAGTAAAATGACACAGGGAATAAGTATTGAACACTTTATTTAATACTTTGTAGAAAAGCCTTTGTTGGTGATTACAGCTTCTAGACGCCTCTTGTATGGAGAGACCAGTCGTCTGCATTGCTCAGGAGTGATTCTGGCCCATTCTTCCACACAAATGGTCTTTAAATCTTGAAGGTTCCTTGGGCCTCTTTTATGAACTTTGATCTTCAGTTCTCTCCATAGATTTTCTATGGGATTTAGGTCAGGTGATTGACTGGGCCATTCAAGCAGCTTGATTTTCTTTCTTTGAAACCACTTCATTGTGTCCTTGGCCTTGTGTTTGGGATCATTGTCTTGCTGAAATGTCCACCCTCTTTTCATTTTCAGCTTTCTGGTAGATGGCAGTAGATTTTTATCCAGAATGTCCCGGTACATTTCTCCATTCATCCTGCCTTCAATAATATGAAGTCTGCCAGTACCCCTTGCTGAAAAGCAGCCCCAAACCATGATGCTTCCACCCCCAAACTTAACTGTTGGTATGGTGTTCTTGGGGTGGTGGGCAGTGCCATTTCTTCTCCAAACATGGTGTGTAGAATGACTGCCAAAAAGTTCAATTTTGCTTTCATCTGACCATACTATAGTCTCCCAATAATCCACAGGCTTCTCCAAATGCTCTTTCGCAAACTTTAACCGAGCCTCAACATGCTTTTTGTTCAGCAATGGAGTCTTGCGTGGTGAGCGTGCATGGATGCCATGGCGGTTCAGTGCATTGCTTATAGTTTTCTTTGAAACAACAGTACCTGCTGATGCAAGGTCTTCCTGAAGTTCTGCCCGAGTGGTTCTTGGCTCTTGGAGAACTCTACTGATTATTCTTTGGACTCCTCGGACAGGGATCTTACGTGGAGCACCTGATCGTGGCCAGTTTATGGTGAACTGATGCTCTTTCCATTTCCGGATAATGGCCCCCACAGTGCTCACAGGAACATTCAGCATTCTGGAAATGCGCCTATAACCATTCCCATCAAAATGCTTTTCAACGATAAGATTACGAAGATCTACAGAGAGTTCTTTGCTTTTACCCATCATGAAGTCTTTCCTGTGTGCCTCCTAGGTAATGAGAAGCCTTTATAGGCCATCAATTAGGACTAAAGCAGTTGATATCAATTAGTACTGATAGGGGGCAAGGGTTCTCTCTCAATACTGACAGATTTCAGGTGATCTCCTTGCTTTCTATGCCATTTTGCACCTTGTTATCTTCATGTGTTCAATACTTATTCCCTGTGTCATTTTACTTTATTTATTATGACTCAACTTGTATACTTAAATGTTCTGATTTCTTTGTATGAATTCAATATTTGGCTTGATGGCTACATCTGGTAGAAATTTTGTGTCAATAGCCCACTTAGAAATCCCCTTACTGATAAAAATGCTGATGTGTCAAATACTTATTTTCCCCGCTGTAAACACTGTTGTCTACAGAAGCGATCAAATTAAAATAAATCACCTTTTTCAAAGTGATGATGCTTCAAATAAAGATTGTATCAATTACACCGTAATGCCAGCAGACAAGTGACTTCAACTGAGATTCGTTCAAAAAACATTGATTCATTCAGGAATGAAACAAGTGAAGTCTTTATGAGCAAGTCATGAAGTTACGAGTTATGAATAATTTAACTTTTTTATCAATTCATTGAATATTGTATTCTATTAATAGACAGCAGCAATTTTTTTCTAGAAACTCTAGTAAATTACATGTTATTTTGTTTAGTTGTCTGTTTTTTTTCCAGAATCATGGTGGGAGAATAGTGATATCTCAAAACTGCTCATTTCTTAATACTTCACGATCCTCTAGTCGTGGGGGAGGTTTGGCTGTTGTTTTTAAAAACTCTTTTTATGGCCGCATTATTCCGTCTGATGTTTATAAGAGTTTTGAGGCTCAAATGTCTCTAATGGACTTGGCAAATCCAGTCCTGTGTGTTGTTATTTACCGACCCCCTCAGTTTAATAATGATTTTTTAAGTGAGTTTGCTGATTTTTTGGGAAATGTAGTAACTATCTATGATCAAATTTTATTACTTGGTGATTTTAATATTCACATCTGTTGTCCCGGTAAGCCGCTATCTAAGGATTTCTGTAATCTTATGGATTCCTTTAGTTTTTCTCAATGGGTGCCATGTCCCACGCATTACGGACTCAGGTTTCTCTGATCACAAATTTCTGACTTTTACCACTGCCCTCCCTCATCGATCTAGTACTCCATCTGCTCCGGCCCGTTGGGTTCGCTATTTTTCCCCTACAGCCTCCGATGATTTTGCTACTGCTTATAAAGCAGCTGATGATTTGTCAGTTATAAATTGGTCTCTAGAAAGCTTTGACACTAATACATATTTTAATCTTTTTAATAATACCTGTTTGAATATTTTCAACAACATTGCTCCTTTGAAGATTAAGCGCTCCATCAGGAAATCTGCTCCTTGGTTTAATGACTCTATTCGCTCACTCCGACGAAACTGCAGACGAGCAGAATGCAAATGGCGTGTGGACAGGCTGCAGGTGTCATATGACATTCTAAGGGAGTCCCTTTCCATTTCTCAGAAAGCTGTCAAGTCTGCAAAATTTAAATTTCTTTCAGAGATTATTTCTAAAAATCACCATAGACCAAGAGTTTTATTCTCAACTATAGATGCTGTCTTAAACCCAGCTGTTGATCTTTTCCCTGATTTGTCTGTTTTCTTATGCGAAAACTTTGCGGCCTTTTTTGTCGAGAAGATTGCAAAGTCAAGACCACAATCATCGGCAGCTCTTCATATTTTCCCTGAAATAACCAAGTGCTCTTCTACTTGGAACATGTTTAGTTTCATTTCACTTCAAACCTGTAAAGATATTATTGATAATTTGAAACCTACTTTCTGTCCGTATGACAGTATTCCATCACACTTTTTTAAGCAAATTGTTGATACTATAGGGCCTGAGCTTGTGTTTTTTATCAATATGTGTCTGAGCACTGGCACGGTCCCTGACTGCCTAAAACATGCTTCCGTTGCTCCTCTTTTGAAGAAACCAAATCTTGATGTGTCTGACTTGGGTAATTTTAGACCAATTTCTAATCTCCCTTTTATCTCAAAAATCTTGGAAAAGGTTGTATTCACTCAACTACCCTCTTTTCTGGATTCTAACTCATTATATGATACTTTTCAGTCTGGATTTAGAAAACTATACAGTACTGAATCTGCTTTACTGAAAGTTATTAATGACATTATGCTGGCTACAGATAATGGGAGTGCTGTTGCTCTGGTCCTTTTAGACCTCGGCTCAGCATTTGACATGGTTGATCATTCTATTCTTATCTCCCATCTGGAAAATCTTTTAGGCTTTCAGGGTACCGTTCTGAATTGGTTCGTCTTTTTTAACTAATAGGATGTTCTCTGTCTGTATTGGAAAATACACTTCCTCAACTGCACATCTTTCTTGTGGTGTTCCGCAGGGTTCTATTCTGGCACCAACATTATTTTCTTTATACTTACTGCCATTGGGTTCCATCTTTTCAAAATATGGAGTATCATTCCACCTATACGCTGATGACACCCAACTATACATCCCTTTTAAACATAATGATTCAAGGTCCATAGAGGTTCTGCTAGCTTGCTTCCATGAAGTGAAAGTTTGGCTATCACACAATTTTTAAGTCTTAAATGAGAATAAAACTGAAGTTATACTGTTTGGTCCAAGTGATTCTTATGATTTTGGTGACCTGGACCTTGGCGACTTAAGCCCTCATGTTACTCCATGTGCAAAAAAATCTAGGTGTGTGGTTCGATTCAGGTCTCAAGTTTGATAAACAAATTAATTCTGTTGTCAAATCCTGCTTTTATCAGTTAAGACGTCTTGCAAAAGTCAAACCTGTTCTTTCTTTAAAGAACTTTGAAATAGTTATTCACGCATTCGTTACTGCAATTCACTATTATGGAGCAAGCCAATCATCTATCAGTCGTCTTCAAATGGTAAAAAATGCTGCAGCTAGGCTGCTGACTGGCAGGAGAAAATTCGATCATATTTCTCCCATTTTAACCTCTCTGCATTGGCTTCCAGTAAAACTGAGAATAGAATTTAAAATTCTTGTCTTTGTTTTTAAAGCATTACACGGCCTAGCACCAACGTATCTCTCTGACATTTTACAGTATTATAATCCTTCTAGATTACTTAGATCTGGCAGCCTTGGATTGCTCTCTGTTTGTAGATCTAGGTTAAAACATCGTGGAGATCGAGCTTTTGCGACAGTAGGCCCTAAACTCTGGAATAGCCTACCGGTATCAATCCGAATGGTTCCATCACTTTCCTCTTTCAAATCAAAACTTAAAACTCATTTTCTTAGCTTGGGTTTCTAATTTTTTATTCTAGTGTTTATGTTTGTTGTTTGAGAGATTGTAATTTGTATTTTTATTTGATGACTCTGATCTGTACAGCACTTTGGTCAACCCTGGTTGTTTTTAAATGTGCTTTATAAATAAAAAATGAATGAAAATGAATATCTATTTTAAAAATAAAATATTGATACAGTATAGTTAATATAAATATGAAAAATAATACTTCTTTCTGAAGTACTTTTTGAACTAATGTTTGCTCAAGAATGTTTTTAGTTTTAGCATTTTGAGTTTGTTAAATAGGCTACTCTGTTCAATATAACAAAAAAAACTTTTAATCCAATTTTCTGCTCCAGATTTTTACTCTTAATATATATATATATACAGGTGCTGGTCATATAATTAGAATATCATCAAAAAGTTGATTTATTTCACCAATTCCATTCAAAAAGTGAAACTTGTGTAATGTATACATTCATTCCACACAGACTGATATATTTCAAGTGTTTATTTCTTTTAATTTTGATGATTATAAGTGACAACTAATGAAAACCCCAAATTCAGTATCTCAGAAAATTAGAATATTGTGAAAAGGTTCAATATTGAAGACACCTGGTGCCAAACTGTAATCAGCTAATTAACTCAAAACACCTGCAAAGGCCTTTAAATGGTCTCTCAGTCTAGTTCTGTAGGCTACACAATCATGGGGAAGACTGCTGACTTGACAGTTGTCCAAAAGACGACCATTGACACCTTGCACAAGGAGGGCAAGACACAAAAGGTCATTGCAAAAGAGGCTGGCTGTTCACAGAGCTCTGTGTCCAAGCACATTAATAGAGAGGCGAAGGGAAGGAAAAGATGTGGTAGAAAAAAGTGTACTAGCAATAGGGATAACCGCACCCTGGAGAGGATTGTGAAACAAAACCCATTCAAAAATGTGGGGGAGATTCACAAAGAGTGGACTGCAGCTGGAGTCAGTGCTTCAAGAACCACTACGCACAGACGTATGCAAGACATGGGTTTCAGGGTCCATGTAAAGCCACTCTTGAACAACAGACAGCGTCAGAAGGGTCTCGTCTGGGCTAAAGACAAAAAGGACTGGACTGCTGCTGAGTGGTCCAAAGTAATGTTCTCTGATGAAAGTAAATTTTGCATTTCCTTTGGAAATCAGGTTCCCAGAGTCTGGAGGAAGAGAGGAGAGGCACAGAATCCACGTTGCTTGAGGTCCAGTGTAAAGTTTCCACAGTCAGTGATGGTTTGGGGTGCCATGTCATCTGCTGGTGTTGGTCCACTGTGTTTTCTGAGGTCCAAGGTCAACACAGCCATATACCAGGAAGTTTTAGAGCACTTCATGTTTCCTGCTGCTGACCAACTTTATGGAGATGCAGATTTCATTTTCCAACAGGACTTGGCACCTGCACACAGTGCCAAAGCTACCAGTACCTGGTTTAAGGACCATGGTATCCCTGTTCTTAATTGGCCAGCAAACTCGCCTGACCTTAACCCCATAGAAAATCTATGGGGTATTGTGAAGAGGAAGATGTGATATGCCAGACCCAACAATGCAGAAGAGCTGAAGGCCACTATCAGAGCAACCTGGGCTGTCATAACACCTGAGCAGTGCCACAGACTGATCGACTCCATGCCACGCCACATTGCTGCAGTAATTCAGGCAAAAGGAGCCCCAACTAAGTATTGAGTGCTGTACATGCTCATACTTTTCATGTTCATACTTTTCAGTTGGCCAAGATTTCTAAAAATCCTTTCTTTGTATTGGTCTTAAGTAATATTCTAATTTTCTGAGATACTGAATTTGGGGTTTTCATTAGTTGTCAGTTATAATCATCAAAATTAAAAGAAATAAACACTTGAAATATATCAGTCTGTGTGGAATGAATGTATACATTATACAAGTTTCACTTTTTGAATGGAATTAGTGAAATAAATCAACTTTTTGATGATATTCTAATTATATGACCAGCACCTGTGTGTGTGTGTGTGTATATATATATATATATATATATATATATATATATATATATAATTTTTTTTTTTTTTTCTCCATGCTCAGTCTTATTTTAAATAGGACAAGCAAGACTTATATAAGTAATAAACTGTAATTCTAAATCTGTAAATATTGTCTTAAATAAAATCTGATTATGCAAATTGTAATTTGTGGCCCTTCACATCGTATGTAGTTTAAATGCGGCCCGCTTGGCCTCTGAACTTGAGTATCCCTGGACCAGACGGCAATAGTTCAAAGAGGGAGTGTGCTGGATGTGAAGGGTCCAGAGTGATTTTACCAGCCCTTTTGTTCACTCTGGATAAGTACAGTTCTTGGAGCGTGGGGAGGGTTGTACTAATGATTCACTCAGCAGTCCGGACTACCCTTGAGAATGTGTATCAGTACATTGCATCCGTGTATTCATGTTTAAAGGGATAGCAGCCTAATTTAGTTGCTATTGTCTGAGTCATTGATTCTAATCAAGCAACAAAAGAAAGACAGAAAATCACTCACTGCTCTTGACTGAATCACTTTAGAAATCAACATGTCTGCTTGGAAGAATGAAGAATATGGTAAACAAGTTGTTATAAAGAATGCTTAATTAACCTATATTGGTATTTCATTGAAAAGACGTCAGTCAAAAAGTCAGCTTTATTGTCAATTCTACCACATGTACCGTACATACATACAGATAATTGAAATTGCGTTACTCTCTTACTCTCTGGTACATACAGATAACACTAAACACTAACAGTAGAACGCACAAATATACAAATAAGGACATGTAGATTTTTTTTTTTAATAAAAAATAGATAAAGTGGCATAAGGCACATGGTAGATAGTGCAAACCAGTGAAATACACAGACAGTGCAGAATATGAATGGTGTAGTGCAAAGAGCTTATTAAGTCTATTCTATTTAAAGTGACAAAAAGAGAGCAGTCTTTATTCAGACTGTCAGAAGAGGTAGTTGAATGAGGTCAGTCCAATGCTGTACAAAGTGACTGGTGCTGGTCACAGTGTGTGTGTGTGTGTGTGTGGGTGGGTGATGGGGGGGTCAGAGTTCAGTGGTGCGTGGTGTAAGAGAGGAGTCCTAGTACAGGAGGATTTACAGGAGATGACGGGGGAAGGGCGGTGGTGTCCTGGTTAGATTCAAGGCTTACCTGGCATCCACATGTGTGATGTCAAGTCAATATTATTTGTATAGCACTTTTAACAATGTAAATTATGTTTAAGCAGCTTTACATCAGCTTGATATAAAGCTGGGTGGCTTTATATCAGCTTTACAGTATTTAGATGGGGAAATAGTGTGTCGAAATATTGTCATTCTACTCTAGCCTGACAAAATCAGCAGTTTAAATCCAGCATGGGTGCAAACTTGTCACCTTTCGGCGAAATTCACAGTTTTCACTTTGAAATAGGTCATTCATGTGAATCGTGTAAAAAAAAAAATTGTGGGTGGGGGGGTCGTCGTGGTGTCATGTCACCTGTAGCGTTTTTTCCCCCTGTTGGCAAAGAACTGGATCTGCCCTACTCTGCCTCTGATTGGCCTTCCTTAATGTTGTTTCCCTTATCCAACCAATCTCACTCCTGAAGCCTAGCTTTTAGACGCTGCAGGCAACTGTCCATATGTCAAAGAAGCATACTTCGTTTCCTACCTATTTCTATTGTGCATTTTCGTTGAGGTTTATATGTTTGATTGCGCTTACTGGTAATTAGAATAATTTGCGCCTCAGCTAAGAACGAGCCTGTGTGATTGTGCGAAGTGTTTAGTTTCATATCCAGCAATTAGCAGTCCTTTAAGGTTATTGGCTGTGCTGAGCAGAAGCCGGCCTCAGCTGTTTTCACTCTAGTCTCCTAGACCTTATTTATTTGATGTCAGAGCGCTGACGCGGAACCGTCTGCGGAAGCGTTCAGCCATCGTGCTCAGCCTCCTCGTGTGAAGACCAACGAGTGTAAAGACAGACGACTTTTCCTGCGCGACTTCAACCGAGCAACGACACCGAGCACACACTTAAGTATCATTTCTATCTTCCCTCACAACTCTCCTTCCCTATCCTCTATCCTTACACCGCTAACATGTGTTTCCAAACTATTCCGGTTCTCTCTCAACCACGCTCTAAAAACACGCAGACGGCAACGTAATCCTGCTAACCTGCGCCCGATCGCTACATCTTTTACTACACCTCTTTCTTTCTCTGTGGGTCTTTGGAATTGCCAGTCAGCGGTCAACAAAGCTGACTTCATTTCTGCCTTTTCCTTACAATCCACACTCAGCATCTTGGGCTGACTGAGACCTGGATTCGTCCAGAAGACTCCGCTATCCCGGCTGCTCTCTCTCACAATTTCTCTTTCTCTCACACCCCAAGGCAAGTTGGCCAGGGTGGGGGCACTGGTCTGCTCATTTCAAACAATTGGAAATACTCAACCCACTCTCCCCTAGGCAATCACAACTCATTTGAATCTCATGCGATTACGGTAACGGCTCCTATAAAACTACAGATTGTGATAATTTACCATCCTTCTGAACAAACTCTAGTCACCTTCCTAGAGGAGCTGGACGGCCTGCTGTCCTCTTTCATGGAGGATGGCACTTCACTCTTAGTCTTTGGCGATTTCAACATCCATCTAGACAAGCATTATGCTACAGACTTACATTCACTCATAGCTTCTTTTGATCTCAAACGCTTTGCCACTACTAGCACGCACAAATCAGGCAACCAACTTGATTTAATTTGGGATACGCAATTGTACTGCAGATAACATTCTGGTACAACCACTACATATCTCTGACCATTTCTTCATTACATTTACTTTACATTTTGCTACCCGGGTGCCACCATCTCCCTTACCGGTTACTTTTAGACAAAACCTACGCTCCCTTTCTCCCTCCCAACTTTCCTCTAGTATCCTCCTCTCTTCCCTCACCTACCCATTTCTCATCTCTGGATGCGAATGCAGCTACTGACACTTTATGCTCTACCTTAACCTCTTGTCTAGATAACATTTGTCCTCTCTCCTCCAGGCCAGCACGGGCTGCCCCTTCTAACCCCTGGTTATCCGATGTTCTTCGTGAGCATCGGACCAAACTCAGAGCGGCAGAGAGAAAATGGTGTAAATCAAACCAAATCCTCACATTTCCACAACAAGATCAACAGCGCTCCAGACATGCGTAATCTCTTCAGAACTTTTAATTCTCTCCTCTGTTCCCCTCCACCACCTCCCTCCACTTCTATAACAGCTGATGACTTTGCCACTTTTTTCACAGACAAAACTAGGACAATCAGTAGTCAGTTCTCACCTCCACACACACACAGGATCTCCAACCAACCGCACCCACTTCTAAAACTCCCCATCTTCTCCTTCTGTCCCCTCACTGATGCGGAAGTATCCAAACTTCTCTTCTCCAGCCTTCCTACAACATGTCCTCTAGACCAAATCCCCTCACACGTTCTCCAAGCAATCTCTCCCACACTCTTACCGGCACTCACACACATCAACACATCCCTCCTTACAGGCATTTTCCCCACTGCGTTCAAGCAGGCTCGGGTAACACAACTACTAAAAAAACCTACTTTAAACACTTCTCTTATAGAAAACTACAGACCTGTCTCTCTCCTTCCATTCATAGCCAAAACACTCGAATGAGCTATCTTCAACCAGGCCTCATTTTTCTTTCACATAACAACAAACTAGATGCTAAACAGTCAGGTTTCAGGAGTGGCCATTCAACTGAGACTGCGCTACTCTCAGTCACTGAAGCCCTGCGAATTGCAAAAGCCGATTCCAAATCATCAGTCCTCATTCTGCTGGATCTATCTGCCGCTTTTGACAGTGTCAATCATCAGATCCTCCTGTCCACCCTCTCATCACTGGGCATCACTGGGATTCCACTTCGCTGGTTTGATTCCTATCTCACCGGTAGGTCTTTCAGGGTGGCCTGGGGAGGGGAGGTATCCAAAGCACATCAACTGGTCACTGGGGTTCCTCAGGGATCGGTTCTTGGACCCCTCCTCTTCTCCACATACACTACATCACTGGGTCCCATCATACAGGCACATGGCTTCTCCTACCATTGCTACGCTGATGACACACAGCTCTATCTCTCCTTTCAACCTGTTGATCCAACGGTAGCTGCACGGATCTCAGGCTGCCTGGCGGACATCTCGGCATGGATGAAAGAACATCACCTACAGCTCAACCTGGCAAAGACTGAGCTTCTTGTCTTCCCTGCCACTCCGACTCTACAGCATGACTTCTCGATTCAGTTAGTCACATCAATAATTACCCCATCAACTTCAGTCAGAAATCTTGGTGTAATCTTTGATGACCAGCTAACCTTCAAAGAGCACATTGCAAAGACTGCTCGATCTTGCAGGTTTGCACTACATCAGAAAGATCAGGCCCTTTCTGACAAAGCATGCTGCACAACTTCTTGTCCAGGCCCTTGTCGTTTCTAGGCTGGACTACTGCAATGCTCTTCTGGCTGGACTTCCATCAAACACAATCAAACCTCTACAAATGATTCAGAATGCAGCGGCACGACTGGTCTTCAACGAACCCAAAAGAGCCCATGTTACACCTCTCTTTATCTCCTTGCACTAGCTACCGGTTGCAGCTCGCATCAAGTTTAAGACATTGATGCTTGCATATAGAACAACCACAGGCTCAGCACCCGCCTACTTCAACTCACTATTACGAATCTACATCCCCTCCAGAAGTCTGAGATCTGTTAGTGAGCGACGCCTCGTGGTACCATCACAGAGAGGCTCAAAATCACTCTCCAGAACATTCTCAATCACCATTCCTGGCTGGTGGAATGATCTTCCCACCCCTATCTGGAATGCTGGATACCTGTCAGTCTTCAAGCAACAACTGAAAACTCATCTCTTTCGACACTACTTGACTTCATCCTAAACTTAGAAAGATTTTTTTTTCTTTCTTTCTCTTTATTTATTCCTTCCCTTGCTAGCTTGTACTTATTTGAACAATGCCTGAGACTCAGTGTTACCAACATTTCCTCTGTCTGATTGCCTCTTCAAGATGAATCGCTTTGTTTTCCCCAATTGTAAGTCGCTTTGAATAAAAGTGTCTGCAAAATGACTAAATGTAAATGTAATACAAGAAAGATCAAAGTCCTCATTTAAACCAAAGGGAGACAAGCTTTTTAATCAAATCTAATGTTGTAAATGTTTTTCCTCTTACCAGCTCTTCTAGAAATTGTAACTTTTTCGATACCATACAGGGGTGTGTCTAGAGGGGTGGCACCGGCCCCCTCAAAATATGCTTGGCCCCCCCAACAGCGCAGACTGATCAAACCCTGCGTCCCAATGTTCGTACTATCATCCTAAATAGTATGTGAGATTACAATAAAGCTGTGTCCCAATTTGTAGGCTACGTCCTCCGAAGTGCATATTTGAAGGCCGATTGTGTCACGGGGATGCGACGAAGGCTGTCCCAATGTCGACTGTGCAGACTCCAGAGTGCGCATTTGAAGTGCGATTGCGTCACAGTGTCACAACGTAAGCTGGCCCAATTCAGGATGTGCACTCCGATGACCGCATTCCAAGGCCGATTGCATCACCACGGCACGACGAAGGCTGCCGTAATTTGACTTCAAACGCACCCTCCGTTACCCAGGAAAATGAAGTGTACATCTGGACACTTCACACCCTACCATATTCCAGAGTCACCTTTGCAGATGACGATGGAATTTATATTCAAAGAACACGGCAGATGAGAGTTCTGTGGGGAATTCACATGGAAATGTAAGCATTGTGTTTTCATTTACTCAAATAAGTTACCTAGCGAAAATGTTAAAAACCAGGTTTTTTTTAACACAAAGCCCACAAACAATTAGACAACCAGTTTATAAGGCAATAGTCTTTCCCTTTGTTGTTTTTGTAGTGATGTCATGCAAGATATGTCTACATATGTTTTAATCAACATTTAGGACTTCAGTATTTTGTATGCATGTGCTGCTGTGTCATATTTTCTAATGTTACGATTGCAAACCTGTCTTTATATTTTTCAAAAGTGTTTAGATTTTCTCGTTTTTTGACTGTTCTGGAGAAAATGAGCCTGCTAGTGAAGGACTTAAAAATAACAAAGTAAGCAAGTTAATAGACAGATTTTTGCTGAAATTCATTGTGCTGTTGCTGTTAACAGTCATGGTTTATTTGCTCTGCCTTAGGATTGTGGGAGGGAGTGTCCATCCTGGGACAGGTGAGGCCCATCAAACTCCAGAGAGAGACAGAGCAGAAAAGAGCACAGGAGAGCAGGGAGAGACTGATTTCTTTTCTTGAGAGAATGCTTAACAAATACATTATTAGCCATTCTCTGTTAGGCAAGAGAAAACAGTGAGAAAAAATGGGTAGATTACAGAAATTTGTTTTTTTCATTGACAATGTGACATTTAAAAAAAAGATATTGAAAAATTGTAGTTTATTTTTGTGATGTAAGTGAAAAATTAAATGACTAATTTGTATATATTATTCATTTTTGTAATGCAATTTATTTGTACTTTTACAAAGTACTTTCTGTGCATTTTGCATTTTTTGTTATGCATATTCACGTGTAAATAAAAGAGAAGTATTGAGAGTAAAAGTAAAGGTATACAGTATTGTTCTGAAAAAGAATTAGTCAGGATGGTTTTGCATTTATTACTGCTGCACTACTGCGTATGTTGCACTTTACTTCTGAATATGTTCAAGGTTGTTAAATTTAAAGTTGCCTACTTCATATTTGGGTAGTTTAATCTACAACAATGCTTCATGTTGTAAAAGACCATATTTTTGTAGTGTTGCTGTCCTGTGAGAGAAAAAAACCCAAAACGTATTACTTCACATTTGTATGAGAATACTTAATGAATGTACTTCCTTACAGTCCACCACTGATTATTTTGAAAATGAAAATAACAACATTTCTTGACAGAAAATTGATAAATTTTTGCTAACTATATCGAAGGATGCATATGAAGAAATCAGACTGGGCACTTTTCAGCTGTGACAGCTGCCACTGAACATTGAGCTGTACAATGCTGTTTTTTTTTATTTCAGTTTTATTTTTACAAACCTGTCTACATCACCATGGTCAAGACAATAAACTATATAAAATCACACCTTTGTGAGATATCAGTCAGCATTTGAACTGCTATTTATGTGTGTGTGTATTTTGTAGATTTTCATATGTATCATTACATTATTCAAGTAAGTTCCAAGCCAATACCTGCATTTGAAGTTGTAATCCGGACACAGCAAACCGTGGATGAAACATTCCTACCATCTTCTCCATTGTGATATAAAACATAAAAACAAAAATTAGCAATTCTGGCTCCACCTGTCCATTCAGGATAGCAGCTGTCCTCTCGCACCGTTGCTACACGACAGGAGCGGCTCTAGGGAACCTCGGGTGACGTAATTATGCATAATTGGTGTTTTTGTGGCTCAGTGGTAGAGCATTGCGTTAGCAGCGCAAAAGGTCATGGGTTCAATTCCCAGGGAACACACATACTGATAAAAAAATTATAGCCTGAATGCACTGTAAGTAGCTTTGGATAAAAGTGTCTGCTAAATGCATAAATGTAAATTAGGAAATCCTATGAAGGCGGAGCGTCTCATGCACTTCGAAAGGGCCCTTCGTGCACTTCGGAGGCGTGGCCTTAACTTTGATGTACATCTGATGGACACTTCGCACCTTACCCTATCCCAGAATAAATTGCACGCAGGTAGAGATGGGCAGATGAAGCCTTGTGAATCTTTTGAGGCTTTTTCCCTGATTGTACCAAAAAAGATTCAAAGCCTCACAGACAGACCCTACCAGTGACATCTAGTGGTCAGCTGCAATTATAGCAGCCACTTTCAAATGATTCACACATCTTGTCGATTCCAGTTTCCACACAAAAGCAATACTCCGCAATAGCTGTGTCTTCATTCTGAGAATCATTGTCCACACATGAAAGTCTTACAACATTTTGAAATGTCAATTTACTAATAAAATGTTTAAATATGTTGTTCTGTTACTACTTATAAATACTTTAAACATGATTTAGATTGATATGACAGGTTTGTGCTGTAAACTGAGATGAGAGGTATTTCAACATCAGTGTCTTGGAGGTATGACTGTAGGTTTCTGAGAAGTTCTTATGCAATTCAGTGGAAAACACTTATGGTGGTAACGATTACAAGGACATCCCTGGATATAGATCATATACCATGTCCTGATTTGCATTAAGAGCACATGATTGTAATGTAACGCATAATATGAAAAGATTAAATTAACACTATAGAAGTACTTCTGTGGAAATGATTCTGAAGGGATTCCTAGTGCCACAGTGTAAAAATGAAGAGAACTTTGTTTTACAAGTTTTTATTCAAGAACAAAATCTGCTCAATTTGTGCTTGGCTTCAAACGGCTTCTTCTCTGGCTGACGATTTCGCCAGCCTTTGAAAAAATCCTCTCACAGGGGACTGAGGATGCTGGTGTGGAGAGGTACTATAGAGAAACTATATAAAGGTACGGGAAAGCTGCCTTGTGGAGGAGCCAATATTTTAATGGGTCCTCCGTCCTGGGAAGCAGTTTGTCCTTCAAATACCTACATAAGCAAAGAAAACAAATATGTGAGATCATTATCATTTCTGCAAAAGATGAATACAAAACACAGAGTAAAAGTACTACACCTCTGGACCTCTGCAATTGCACTGGCGGTAAAATTTGATACATGTTGTGAATCCACATGGCTGTCCAGGAGGTCCCAGAGGCTGTTGCTTTGGACATGAGATGGACCCTCTGCAGGTGGCAGTGGATGGGCTGGTTCAGGTATAACACTGGCACATTCTCTCCTGAGTCTTTCCACTGCTGCCTGACAACTTGTTGTGCTACAGAAGCCTACCTGTTTGAATCGTGGATCCAATAATGTTGCTAGTGTCAAAAGATGTTACTTTCTCCAGGCCAGCAAATTTCTCTTGGAGGTTGGTGTGGATATTGTTGACTAAATTACTGGCAACTGGATGTGTAACTGAAGTGCACTGTCTGGATGCAAGGTGCTTCAGCATCTTCACAATAGGGATGACTTTGGATCCAGAGACCCTCTTTTCTGTAGACATCTCCTCAGTGGCCTGGTGGAATGGAGAGAAAACTGAAAGACACTGATTTATAGTGTCATACTCCTCATCAGATAACGGGAGGAGGGTGGTGTTAAGACTGGTGAGGGCTGCACCTAGTGGCTCCCTCTGCTCGTACAGCCTCTGAAGCATAACCTCTTGCAGAAGTTTATGCTCTGGTCTTCCCATCAGTCGCTGTATTTCTGACAGCTTCTCTTTTGCTGTGGTGCTTGATTTGAAATGTGCCACAATTCTCTGCCTTGGTGCGGATGTCATCAAGGTCCGATGTTCGTGACAGTGACTTTTCACCACCAGATTCAACATGTGGGCAAAACAGTTGATGTGGCGCACATTGAGGAGATTGGCACATGCTACCATATTTGGTGCTGCGTCTGTGACCAGACTCCTTACTTTCCCACTCTGCCATCAGAGTGTCTTTGGCCTCTGCTATGTGTGCTGCAGTATGGGACCGGGGGAAGTTTTTTACACCTAGCAGAATAGTTGACAGCTGGACCTCTTCTGTAATGAAGTGGCAGGTCACTGCCAAGTAGGCGTCCATATTTATTGAGGTCCACATATCTGCTGTTAAGCTGACTGTGGAACCTTTGAAACTTGTGCCACAGCCTGGTCTTTGGTGACCTTGTATTTTTCATCCAACATTTGTTTCAGGGCCTTCCTTCCTGGGATTGTGTATGTGGGATCCAGGAGGTGGACAAAGACCCTAAAGCCTTCATTTTCCACCACAGACATTAGCAAATCCTGTTCAAATTTTTTGAAGAAAAAAAAGGCACTCTTCTTGCGATATTAACTATATGAAATGATAAAAATATAGGCTATACATTTCCTGCCCCCATATCTTAAATTATGTGATCATTCTAAATGCATTTTAATAGACCGAATCATGCAGTGAAAGAAGGCACTCATACGCACACTAGTTTAACCTATGGTAACTGATTAATTCTCTGCCAGCAGGTGTAGTGTTTGGCAGAAATATAACTGTTTTCCCAGTAAAGACAGAACGCAAAGCCGCTCAGCACCGGACTTTGAACTTGCAGCGCTCATGTTTATTTCATGAAATCATAGCCTTTTGAAGTTTAATCGTCACATTCAGCCATATTGCAATTCTTGTCTTTCCCTGAAATAAAATTTAACTGAACCGAACTCCCATCTCAGCATGGTTCCCATTATAAAGTAACATATATTACAACTATAGTTGCACAAGTTGATCTTCCTTGACATGTTTGTAGCTGTCATGTTTTAGCTTTAAAAGTATGCAACATGCGGTTGGTGATGCTTGCATGCTCTCATTGGCTGTTGAGGGCATCATGGTTGATATTTACAACTTGGGATTGGGGAGGCTCTGACTCTATAGAATAATTGCAATGGCACCACACACTTGAGGACACAATTGAGGACAAAATGTCAGTTGCAATCAGGCCAAGCCAAGTCAGACCCAAAAGCGGGCTTAAAATCTTTTAAGTGTGTGGCCAGCCTTAAGCTGCGTTCACACTAGCAGCGACTTTGAGGGGCTGGCGATGAGACTGCTAGTGGGCGTTCCCACTACTGGTTGCCTTGACAGCGAATCAGGTTTCTTGCCGCTTAATTACAAACATTTTGGAGGCAAAAGACTAAATATAATATGAATATAAATTAAATCCCTACATGCAAACAAAAATGAATGAGAAACAGAGCCTACTTTTTTCCATTGAGTATGATTATCTACGGCTTAGAGGAGAAAGATCACATGAGCTCAATCATCTTCTTTCCTATTGGCTGTCGCTCCCGAAAGTCGCTCTTCATTTGCATAAAGTTGAAGGATTCTGAACTTTGTCGAGTTGCTAGACACGCCCCATCTGGTCGCCAATGGTCGCTATCACTCGTGTCGCCGGAAATCGCCAGCTCTCCATTGAAATTAATGGGATTGTGCCGCTTTGTCGCTGCGTGTGACTTGGCAGTGTGAACGGGGCTTTAGGAAGCCAAAAATAGTTAATTCTATTGAATCGCTACAAACTCTCCTTTTTGAAAACTTTATTTTTAATAATGTAGTTAAGTTACTCTTTGGGGTATATATTTGTACCACAGTTGCCTTATAAATAGAATAATTGCCATTTTATAGAATATGTATTATCAAAAGACAAGTCTAAATGTTCAAACACAGTACTGACTTTTCTTACAGTATAAAATCTTTTGGCACTTGAGACTTCTGTTTCATCTGCAAGTGTGATGAACACATTTGATTCTAGTTTTGTTTTGAAACTGACTTCCTGTTTTGTGGTGTTCTTTTTCACCTCGAGCCATTTTTCTAGATTTTAATCTACTCATGGGTAATCTTCAAACACTTCAACACTGTCAGTCTTTTCATAGAATGCATAAGTTGCTAAATTACTATGGTAATATCAATGTGGTGTTTGTTTTTACAGAGCCTAATTGTGCACAAACTGTTGTGCTACAAACTGCTGACCAGAGATATAAATTTAAACAGAGGTAATTTCCTCTCTAGTGGTTAAACATGTCTAGAGCAATGCAAATCATGCAATATGTTTCCTGGCTTGGGTAGAGATGATGTCCCCACTAGTGTTCACATGAAACTATTTAACCATTTCAGTGTCTCAGAATACGTCTCTTACGGTATCTTCACATCCTTGTAGCCATACAACACCAGTAGCTTCAAAACGTACGCTGTTACTAACATAACCTCGGTTCCCTGAGATACGGGAATGAGTACTGCGTCTACTAAGACGCGTTGGGGAAAACTCCTCTTTCTCCGATGACTGAAGCCTTTTTCAATAACGCAGTGTAACTGCACACCCATTGGTTTGCAAAATGTCAATGGCTTGATTTTCCAGCCAGATCTGGCAACAATGTATTAGGTTAATATTAGTAGTTGGTATGGATTTGAAGGAAGGGAGTAATTCCAGATGTGGAATGACACAAAAACTGACACACAATCAATATATAGATTATATAATGGAACAGCCTGGTATTATTGTTTATACATAGGTGTTAGTATTTAACATTTACAAGCACAAAACGTACATTTGAATGCTGAAACGTATAATTTGGATGTATTACAATGTTTAAAATGTAAAATTACCAAGTATTTACAGCTAAAAAGAAAATACAATCTTTTATATCATTAAGATATGAGTATCAATGCATTTTTATAATTTTATAGCTAAAAAACAAGATATTTAGACCCCTTAAACTACCCCCAAACCTAAACATACTCATTTCATCGCGAATATAAAAAGACACAAATGTAATAGACCTTAATATGCAGGGAAATTAACTTTTTAGTAATCACATAATATAGGATTCAAATTTTTTTTGATAGTTTAAAGTATTGTCTTGTTTAACATTAAGTCCTTCGAGGTGCAGCAGAAATCACACAGAACAGAACAAAATGTTTTATATTTCATATTAATTAAATGAGTAAACTTGAAAACAATCTCATTGACATGATAACTGAATACAATATAATAAAAATGTGAATGCTGCGATTGCAATAAGGATTCATAAGGATTCATTTGTAAGTCTGTAAAGTTGTTTATTCATAAATAATTAGGTTTTAGGTATTGTCACTGCATCGTGATTGTATGTTGAGATGTTGTAAATAACGTCAGTATTGTGTTTCAGTGTCTATGCAAATGTAAGTAAATGTGCATTTTGTAGAACCACATTTAAATTGAAATACATACAAATTCTCATGATTTAGATATTGAGATTTACATATACATATTTTTAAAGAGTTTGAGTTATTTTAAGTAATTGTAAAAAAATTTTTTTAAATTAGCCTTTTGTGACCAGTAATGTGATACAACACAGAAAAACATCATGACAATGAGCAGTATTTGAATAGGAAAATAACTAATCTCTTGTCACCACAAAAATCAGCATGTGATTTTATTGTGTTGGACATGTGGGCAAAAATGTGCATGTGAATGTAAAATACAGGAATAGGTATTCCCACCTTAAGCTGTACTTTCTAACACAACTATGTTCCAGAAGACTGAATCTTGCTAGACCGAGAAAGTACCAGTTTTGTTTGCAATATGACAGTGAGGGTGTGGAAGTGTGTAGAATTCTGTATAGGAAGCTTATTTATTATCAACTACAAAATATGTGAAATCACAGTGTATTTGGAGTGCACCTTGTGTATTCACTCTAATTTCTGACAGACCAATTATATTTGTTCATCTCTCATTAGAATACAGCAAAGAGGATCCGCAGTCATGGACGCAGAGCCGGCCCAAGGCATAAGCGAACTAAGCGGCTGCTTAGGGCCCCTGTGGCCACCAGAGGGCCCCCAAGAGTAGTCTACATGAAATGACCGTTTATTTTATTTTATTTTATATTCGTGATATATGTCAATGGACAGTGGTAATTATACAAAAGTGCAATATTAAATAATTAAATATTCTATACATATAATTTTATTATTTCCATAGCACGTGTCATGCAGGCACAATAATGAGCATGTTTATAATATGCACCGGACTCTGCCGTGTGGATCTGTCGGATTAACATCACGTAAATTCACCTATTTCTCCTGAAATACATGAAAGTAAGTGGTCAGTTAGCTGGGAGAAAAACAGAGTACACTTTATAGTAACCAACACAATGTGTATTTGATAGGAATAAAACATGTCGTCCATTAATTGAAAGGATTATTATTGCCGCTTTCAATAGAAATCAGCGTGTAGCCTATTTAACAAACTAAATGTCTTTTTTTTTTTTTACTTAACTGAAGTGTATTTAAATGTCTGAAACCTAAAATAAACTGCATTTGGTTGAAAACACTGAACAGTTATGAAATATGAAAAGCACAGAGTGCATCTTTTTTTAATTTTTTTTCTGAGCTCGTCTTTCATGGATCAGCGCCAGCCAAATTATTTATTCAAATATACCCCAGCGACTTAAGACTGGTTTTGTGGTCCAGGGTCACATATTATCTTGTATTTACTTGATTCATCTGGATTTACTGGACCCTTCAAAGCATCATTAATTGTTTCTGTTAAAGGGGTGATATGTAGAATTCAGAAACCCTCGTTATTAGCAGCACCGGTGGCCATTTAGTGAACTGCGGTCAGCAACATACAGCGGGGAAAATAAGTATTTGACACATCAGCCTTTTTATCAGTAAGGGGATTTCTAAGTGGGCTATTGACACAAAATTTCCACCAGATGCAGCCATCAAGCCAAATATTGAATTCATACAAAGAAACCAGAACATTTAAGTATACAAGTTGAGTCATAATAAATAAAGTGAAATGACACAGGGAATAAGTATTGAACACTTTATTTAATACTTTGTAGAAAAGCCTTTGTTGGTGATTACAGCTTCTAGACGCCTCTTGTATGGAGAGACCAGTCGTCTGCATTGCTCAGGAGTGATTCTGGCCCATTCTTCCACACAAATGGTCTTTAAATCTTGAGGGTTCCTTGGGCCTCTTTTATGAACTTTGATCTTCAGTTCTCTCCATAGATTTTCTATGGGATTTAGGTCAGGTGATTGACTGGGCCATTCAAGCAGCTTGATTTTCTTTCTTTGAAACCACTTCATTGTGTCCTTGGCCTTGTGTTTGGGATCATTGTCTTGCTGAAATGTCCACCCTCTTTTCATTTTCAGCTTTCTGGTAGATGGCAGTAGATTTTTATCCAGAATGTCCCGGTACATTTCTCCATTCATCCTGCCTTCAATAATATGAAGTCTGCCAGTACCCCTTGCTGAAAAGCAGCCCCAAACCATGATGCTTCCACCCCCAAACTTAACTGTTGGTATGGTGTTCTTGGGGTGGTGGGCAGTGCCATTTCTTCTCCAAACATGGTGTGTAGAATGACTGCCAAAAAGTTCAATTTTGCTTTCATCTGACCATACTATAGTCTCCCAATAATCCACAGGCTTCTCCAAATGCTCTTTCGCAAACTTTAACTGAGCCTCAACATGCTTTTTGTTCAGCAATGGAGTCTTGCGTGGTGAGCGTGCATGGATGCCATGGCGGTTCAGTGCATTGCTTATAGTTTTCTTTGAAACAACAGTACCTGCTGATGCAAGGTCTTCCTGAAGTTCTGCCCGAGTGGTTCTTGGCTCTTGGAGAACTCTCCTGATTATTCGTTGGACTCCTCGGACAGGGATCTTACGTGGAGCACCTGATTTATGGTGAACTGATGCTCTTTCCATTTCCGGATAATGGCCCCCACAGTGCTCACAGGAACATTCAGCATTCTGGAAATGCGCCTATAACCATTCCCATCAAAATGCTTTTCAACGATAAGATTACGAAGATCTACAGAGAGTTTTTTGCTTTTACCCATCATGAAGTCTTTCCTGTGTGCCTCCTAGGTAATGAGAAGCCTTTATAGGTCATCAATTAGGACTAAAGCAGCTGATATCAATTAGTACTGATAGGGGGCAGGTGTTCTCTCTCAATACTGACAGATTTCAGGTGATCTCCTTGCTTTCTATGCCATTTTGCACCTTGTTATCTTCATGTGTTCAATACTTATTCCCTGTGTCATTTTACTTTATTTATTATGACTCAACTTGTATACTTAAATGTTCTGATTTCTTTGTATGAATTCAATATTTGGCTTGATGGCTACATCTGGTGGAAATTTTGTGTCAATAGCCCACTTAGAAATCCCCTTACTGATAAAAATGCTGATGTGTCAAATACTTATTTTCCCCGCTGTATTTGATCTATTTGTAACGACAGAACTTGCGACCATAGTTGCTTTTGGAAAATGCACCCCTGGTCAGATCAGTAAAAATTACTTTCCTGGGTATATATTTTTGTAATAACAATAAGCTTCTGTTTCATAAACTGATAACAGCTTAACATTATTTACCTCAGCCTACATTTTGCATCTTTGCTATTATTATATTCCAATATCATTGTGCCTCAACTAGCTAGATAAATTAAGAGTTGTTGCTTTATGTATTAAGTGGCATACTTGTATGTATAGATGCTCTCTGTTGTGTTTAATATTTATTATAAAAAAGTATGACTTGTAATAAAGGTACAACTTCGATTAATATTTGTTGTTAAAATAACAGTCTGTTCTGTAAATGCATTGTCTGCTGGTTTATTTAGCTACTTTTCAGCACATTAAGTATGCCACTTAATACTTTAACTCCCGGTTTATTGTTTCACAGACAAGGCTTAAGCCTAGTCCTAGACTAAAATGTAAATCTGAGCAATTTCAACTGAAAGAAACTTGCACTGACTGATCTTAAAACATGTCAGTGCCTGTTTTGTCTTAAGATGAACACCAGTAATGTTTTTTTTCTAAGCATGTTTATAAAAATCACTTAAATGTCCTAATTGAACTATGGCTTAATCCTGGCTTAGTCTAAGCCCTGTCTGTGAAACCGGGCAGAAGACTTTGAATGCTAAAGTGAAAATTAACACCTGACCACTGTTATAAGTTTGCAACTGTTACAATTAAAAATCACAGAAGGGTAAAAACATGCAGGCAGACAATGATATGATATAAGCAACACAGCTACAACAAACAAAACTGATAATGGGTGTGTTAGATTTATAATGTGTGAATAATCAAGCTTTGACAATAACCAGTCATATTGGCGGCTCCGAGTGGCCCCCAAACAAAATTCTGCTTAGGGCCCCATAAAGGCTTCCCAGATAGCAAACTGACATCAAATCAACGTAGAATCGATGTTTCTCGTGGCGTCGAAACGATGTTGATCTCTGACGTCGATCCGGCATCATTTTGCTCATCGGGGTAATGTTGAACCAACGTCAGGCACTCCATTCAAAACTAACGGAAAATCAACGCAATTGGTTTGCTTACCTAACGTTGACAACAAAAAACCTTCTTCAAATCTTCACTGCAGGTGCATAAATCCTATTCTACAAATTACAAAATTCACAGGCTCAGTTATACCAGATTTATGCAGGGCTATATTTCATTTTTCCAGAACTTAACTGTGGTATTTGTAGACAAGTTCATGTTGGAATGACCTGCCTATCTCAATTCAAGCAGCTTTTGCTTTGAGTCTTTAGCCATTTTCAAAAAACATCTAAAGACACATCTTTTTCATCAACACCTGACCAATTAATGCTATCACTTACCTATTCTATTCAGTTTGATCGAATTTCAAATTCTAATCAAGCGTGCATGTGAGATCTCACATAAAAAGTTCTACTTTACAGTCGTGGTCAGAATTATTGGCACCCTTAGTTAATATGATCAAAGAAGCCTGTAAAAATAAATCTGTACTGTTTAAAATGTCACAAATATGCCTGGAAGAGGATGTGTGTCTATATTGTCTATATGCAAGGTGAGGAGGATAGTTTGAGTGGCCAAAGACTCTCCAAAGATCTCTTGTCAGGTGAGCTCCAAACTCACCAAGCATTATAGGAGAGACTCGGAGCTGTTATTGTGGCAAAAGGAGATTACAAAAAGTACTGAATAAAAGGGTGCCATTAACTGTGGCCAATGTGTATTAGAGAAAAAAAAATACTCCTAATGAGCTTCCCCCCACCCCCTTTTTGATCTTATCAAAAAGGATTGACAATGCAGATTTATTTTCACAGGCTTCTTTGTTCATATTTACCAAGGGTGTCAATAATTCTGACTATGACTGTATATATGCAAATATGCAAAATTTGTTCATGACTTCACATTTTTGACTCGGGTGTGTGAATGTGTTTTTCCCCACATTCACATATGTTTCTTAATTTGTGATTTGTAGAATATGATTTGTGCACCTCAGAATTTTAAATGATGTAACTGTTGTGTTGTGTTTGTTAGAGAGAAAAAGTAAAAAAAACATTTGGAACTCAAAAAAAAAACTACTTTCTCTGTGACTTTAAATTTACTACCTGTAATACACATGTGTGACTATTCTTTAATTACAACTACAAATTCCACTGTCACAGGTGCTCAGTTTTGCTATAATAATACCTTAGAACATAATACCAATAATACCATAGAACATGGTAGTAGTCAGCCACCTATGCAAAAGCAGAGAGGTCAGTGTGGTGTACTGTAGATACAGCTGTCCAGGCCAACTTCTGATGTACTGATGTCTTCAACTGGCAATCCAGAAACCTGAAATAAAAATAGTACAGTTCAAAATCCATCATACATATCAATATAACAGGACTGCCCGATCCTGTTCCTGGAGATCTACCCACCTGCAGAATACGACATAATACATACATAGTTCATAAATATACATAATAACATATAATAGGCTATAAACAGTACAAATGGTATTAGTTACATCATATATTAGTCTATGTATTTTTACGCCATGAAAACAAACATTAGACAACCAAACAATGTAATTTACTTGCGTTTCTGACTAAATGTTTTATTTAATGTTATAAATGAGTCAATGTATAAAAATTCA
Source organism: Aspiorhynchus laticeps (assembly GCA_023376895.1). NCBI lineage: Eukaryota > Metazoa > Chordata > Actinopteri > Cypriniformes > Cyprinidae > Aspiorhynchus > Aspiorhynchus laticeps. The sequence continues at coordinate 79,306 of JALXFT010003591.1, forward strand.
AATGTTGAGAAAACAGTATCAGGTAGGCTGTTCATTAATTTCTATCGTCTGTTTGAACTCTGCACTGTATCTTTCCGAAAGATGTAAAGAGTTTGTTGTTTTCGTTCCTTCATATGCATTTAGTCCATAAACTGTCTGTAAAAAGCATTTCACATGTACGGGTTGAGCGGGGCACAAACGCAGGGTTAATTGTAACACTATACAAACATTTCCACATGCTAGCATAACAGAATTTACAAAATGTCCTATTATTTCCTTGCCATATCATCACTATATAGAGAAAAAAAAATAAAAAAAAATTTGAAGATATAGCTGAACATTTATTTAACCATTGCAAAAGTAAATTTCTGGCTTTAGTAAATTTGTCTTCTCGGTTTTTATTGTTTATTTAAAATGAGACGCATATGTTTATTATTTTTACAATTATTTCAAAATTATTTTAATCTCTAAACTGTTTGAGAATTCTGCTTCGCTTCTTATGCTTTGCTAAAATAAAATAAAAAAGTGTTGGGTTGTGAGGGTACTTTTTTTTATAGCACTCGCAGCGGATTACAGTTGATAGCCGCACTGGAGTGAGCGCGTTTCCAGGTTTTATGGACATATTTCTAGACTCATTAACGTCTGTAAATTAAGAAATTAAAACGTAAATATTAGCAGTGAATGTTTACAGTGGTACTAGCCTATAAAATAAAATGGTTATTTTTCTTAAATACTTAATTAATAGTCTCTTATCGACAATTAATCGATCGTCGAATAATCGTTGACATCCCTAGTTTGGACAGTTTTTTGAAGGGAAAAAAGTCGCTAAAGAGGTCTGCACTGTTGCTAAGTTGGCAACACTGTGCATCTCCATTTCTCCAACTACAGATTGAGCCACGGGTCAAACAGAAAATACGCGCTGCGTTAATCGCGCGTTAAAAAAATTAGTGCTGTTAAAATTCATTTGCGTTAACGCGTTATTAACGCATTAACTTTGACAGCACTAATATACAGGTGCTGGTCATATAATTAGAATATCATCAAAAAGTTGATTTATTTCACTAATTCCATTCAAAAAGTGAAACTTGTATAATGTATACATTCATTCCACACAGACTGATATATTTCAAATGTTTATTTCTTTTAATTTTGATGATTATAAGTGACAACTAATGAAAACCCCAAATTCAGTATCTCAGAAAATTAGAATATTGTGAAAAGGTTCAATATTGAAGACACCTGGTGCCACACTCTAATCAGCTAATTAACTCAAAACACCTGCAAAGGCCTTTAAATGGTCTCTCAGTCTAGTTCTGTAGGCAACACAATCATGGGGAAGACTGCTGACTTGACAGTTGTCCAAAAGACGACCATTGACACCTTGCACAAGGAGGGCAAGACACAAAATGTCATTGCAAAAGAGGCCGGCTGTTCACAGAGCTCTGTGTCCAAGCACATTAATAAAGAGGCGAAGGGAAGGAAAAGATGTGGTAGAAAAAAGTGTACAAGCAATAGGGATAACCGCACCCTGGAGAGGATTGTGAAACAAAACCCATTCAAAAATGTGGGGGAGATTTACAAAGAGTGGACTGCAGCTGGAGTCAGTGCTTAAAGAACGACTACGCACAGACGTATGCAAGACATGGGTTTCAGGGTCCATGTCAAGCCACTCTTGAACAACAGACAGCGTCAGAAGCGTCTCGTCTGGGCTAAAGACAAAAAGGACTGTACTGCTGCTGAGTGGTCCAAAGTAATGTTCTCTGATGAAAGTAAATTTTGCATTTCCTTTGGAAATCAGGGTCCCAGAGTCTGGAGGAAGAGTGGAGAGGCACAGAATCCACGTTGCTTGAGGTCCAGTGTAAAGTTTCCACAGTCAGTGATGGTTTGGGGTGACATGTCATCTGCTGGTGTTGGTCCACTGTGTTTTCTGAGGTCCAAGGTCAACACAGCCGTATACCAGGAAGTTTTAGAGCACTTCATGCTTCCTGCTGCTGACCAACTTTATGGAGATGCAGATTTAATTTTCCAACAGGACTTGGCTCCTGCACACAGTGCCAAAGCTACGAGTACCTGGTTTAAGGACCATGGTATCCCTGTTCTTAATTGGCCAGCAAACTCGCCTGACCTTAACCCCATAGAAAATCTATGGGGTATTGTGAAGAGGAAGATGCGATATGCCAGACCCAACAATGCAGAAGAGCTGAAGGCCACTATCAGAGCAACCTGGGCTCTCATAACACCTGAGCAGTGCCACAGACTGATCGACTCCATGCCACGCCGCATTGCTGCAGTAATTCAGGCAAAAGGAGCCCCAACTAAGTATTGAGTGCTGTACATGCTCATACTTTTCATGTTCATACTTTTCGGTTGGCCAAGATTTCTAAAAATCCTTTCTTTGTATTGGTCTTAAGTAATATTCTAATTTTCTGAGATACTGAATTTGGGGTTTTCATTAGTTGTCAGTTATAATCATCAAAATTAAAAGAAATAAACACTTGAAATATATCAGTCTGTGTGGAATGAATGTATACATTATACAAGTTTCACTTTTTGAATGGAATTAGTGAAATAAATCAACTTTTTGATGATATTCTAATTATATGACCAGCACCTGTATATAAAGGAAATGCAAAAAGTGGTGCAACTGTCCCCACTCTCCCCTATAGATGAAGAAAAATCACTCAGTTCTTGAATGGAAAACGTTCAGATAATCTTCTGAAAGCACTCTGTTTGTTGTTTGTATGTTTCTATGCTCCTCTTTGTTTTGAAGTTATATTAGTTTAAAATTCTTAACAAACAACTGTTTTAAAAAAAAATATTTGTAATTATTTTAAAAAGTACTTAATTACTTATTGTATATGTAAATGTAAGGATTTTAAGATTCTCAAGTCGGTAAACTAATTAATTAATAAGGGGGGAAAAGTAGATAAAGAATCTGTTACGGGGTTGACGAGACGTGAGACGAGAGGATCCATTTGCAAGGCTTTATTATTAAACATGGTCAAAACACAGGCAGGGTCAGTATACGGCAAACAGGTATGGCAGGGGCAAAACACAGAGCAGTCCGTTAAACAAGCGTGGGTCGACGATCAGCGTACAGTATCCAGAGGGCTAGGCAGAGAGATAATCCAAGGGAACGAGCAATAATCCAAACGAGGAATAATCAGAGTCCAAAGGGCAAAGCAGAGGGAATATCCAGAAACACGGGCAGAATCAAACACGGGTAATCAAACTAGGAATATCAGGAAACGCTTGGTATGTAGACAGAACTAACAATACTCGGCAGTGAGTGGGAGAAAGTCCAGAGTTTATGTAGTGTGTGTGTGTGTGTGTGTGTGTGTGTGTGTGTGTGTGTGTGTGTGATTGGGTGATGGTGATTGCGAGATAGTAAACAGGTGCAAGTGTGATCAGTGTGAACAGCTGTGTTGGTGCAGTGGATGATGGGAAATGCAGTCCTTGAGTGATCTGTAGCTGACTGTGTGGTGTGAAAGTCCATGTGATGGGTGAGTGACCTCTAGAGGTGAAGGACCGGAAGTTCATGGCTTGGATTTGTGACATAGCCCCCCCCCCAAGGAGCGGCTTCCAGACGCTCCTAAACAATCCTAGGACGGCGGAGGAGCGGAGGCGGAACAGGGGGAGGGACGGAGGGCCAGGTCCATGTGGAAGCCAGGGCGAAGAGGATGGAACTGGAACCCACCAGGGCGGAGCAGGCAGATCTGAAGCCCACCAGGGCGGAGCAGATGGGACTGGAGCCCACCAGGGCGGAGCAGACGGGACTGGAGCCCACCAGGGCGGAGCAGACGGGACTGGAGCCCACCAGACTGGAGTAGGACCGTAGACCAGGCAGGAAACCATGACTGAGTCTGAGATCTGGGGGGAAACAGAGACAGACAACACAGGGAGAGTAGAGACAGACAACACAGGGAGAGCCTTCTTGGTTTCAGGGGCCATGGCTGAGCAGGTCTGGGAATCACCGGCGGCCTCCATAGCCGTGCCAAGGCAGCACAGGGAATCCCAGACGGCCTCCATAGCAGTGACAGGGCCGGACGGGGAATCACTGACGGCCTCCATAGACGTGACAGGGCAGGACAGGGAATCACAGGCAGCCTCGATAGTCGTGACAGGACCTGACAGGAATTCATAGGCGGCCTTCGTAGCCGTGACAGGGCAGGACATGGAATCACAGGCGGTCTCTATTGTCGTGACTGGGCAGGACAAAGACTCACAGGCGGCCTTCACAGCCGTGACTGGGCAGGACATGGAATCACAGGCGGCCTCTATAGCCGTGACTGGGCAGGACAAGGAATCACAGGCGGCCTCTATAGCCGTGACTGGGCAGGACAAGGAATCACAGGCGGCCACTATAGCCGTGACTGGGCAGGACAAGGAATCACAGGCGGCCTCTATAGCCGTGACTGGGCAGGACATGGAATTACAGGCGGCCTTCACAGCCGTGACAGGACAGGGCGAGAGTTCACAGACAGCCTCCATGGCCGGGGCAGGACAGGGTGAGAGTTCATAGACGGCCTCCATGGCCGGGGCAGGACAAGGCGAGAGCTCATAGGCGGCCTTCCTAGCCGTGACAGGACAGGGTGAAAGTTCACAGGAGGATACCACCGACACCTCTGGAGGTTCTGCAGCTAACGCCGCCACCTCTGGAGGTTCTACGGTGGTAACATGACCGGCTGAGAGTACATTGCTGGGCGCCACCACCTTGCAAGGGGCTGAGGCGAGCACCACCACTTGGGAAGGTTCTGCAGCATGTGCTGCCACCTCTGGAGACATTACAGTGGACGTCGCTACCTCAGGCAGTCCAATGGTGGTGTACGCAGCCCAAATGCAACAAAGCGATCCCTATCATGGGAAGCGCTTCAGACAGGGAAATCAGTTCAGGGACAGGAGGGCCAACGTGAGTGGATTTGGGGATACCAGCGACTCTCTGTGACTTACCCTCTTTGTGGAGGGTGTCAATGTTCGTCTTCTGGACCATTGCCAAGTCAGCGCCAACCACTACCATTCTTCTATTAGACCAGGGATATATATATGTGGCATTACAGCCCGGTAAGTATGCTTAAACTGCTCGCAACAATGCTCCAACTGCTCGCGTTTGCTTGCTCAGGACAGGAGCAAACTAGACGGCAAATTCAGTCTCTACAGGAAGCATTCAATCATGAGCCTTGCAACGGGATTCGTTCCCACACAGTTTATTACTAGTTCCAAGTTGTGAACTTGAACGCGAATTCACCGCGTGACTCGCAACAATATATTATTGACACAGACTGTTTGCCCGCAACTATCACTGATGTTGTGCTAACGTGACTGCATTAACAATGGTTTGCACGAGATCTGCTTTCCCTGCTGGAAGAAGATACCAAGAAAAAGATTGAGCATCCACATCTGCTGGCCATTTCATCCTTTATTCATCTGGATGTCGTCTTGAATCTAAGCGAAGTTTCTTTTATTCTCATTGCCTAAAGCTTATTGGCAAACATGCTATCTGCAATATTAAGTCTAATTTTCAGTAAATTGTTCGTCGCAAGGTATGCTGTTGTTTATTGTTTATATTTATAGGCTTTTTTGACACTCTGGTGCCCAGTTAAACTTACCACAGGTGAGGCTCGTTTTTAAGCTGTTGTTTAAGGCTATCCGACATAATCAGGCTGCTGCTTTTTAGACTCATCTAGTATCGTTCTTTAAACTTATTTGATTATTTCCAATACGCTGCATTTAGGTCCGTGAGATGCTGCTTAAAGCTATAGCGTATCGGTAACATGCTTGATACTTAACGCACAGTATGTAAATTTCGCTACTAACGGGTTATTAATGCTAATAATGATTATCTGGATAAGGGCAGAGCCTGTTGCCTAAACTCGGGTATTGACCATACGCCGTACTGCATTAAATGGGTAGGCTGCACTTCTCAGTTGCCTAATAAAGAGGAAGCAAGTTTATTTATATAACGTATTTCATACACAATGGTAATTCAAGTGCTTTACAAAAAAAAAAAATAATAATAATATATATATAATAATTTGTATTAAATACAGTGCAATCAGTCAGATTCAGCACAGTGCACATCCAGTAAACGCACAGGAAACAAATGCGTTCGAGTCTAAATTTAAAATGAGGCTAACAGTTTAGCTAATCTGATCTTTGGAAGCTTTGGTGTTTCTAACTGACTTGATCCTAATGGCCCAAATGGTCTGCTTGGTTATATTCTGTGAGCATATCTGCAATATATTTAGGTCCTAGTCATTGAGTGATTTTTAAACTAGTAATAGAACTTTAAAATCAATCCTAATACAACTGGACAGTGTATGGACCTGGGGAATGGTGTGATATGCTCAGATTTTCTGGTTCTAGTCAGCATACTGGCAGCAGAGTACTGGATGAGCTGCAGCTGTCTAATGGTCTTCTTGGGAAGGCCGGTGAGGAGACCATTACAATAGTCCACCCTGCTGGTGATGAAGGCTTGAACAAGTTTCTTGACTGGAAACAAATACCTAATTCTTGCAATGTTTGAGATGGCGGTACATTTATTTAGTTACTACTTTGACATGACTACTGAGGTCTAAAACCAGAATCGCACCAAGATTCCTGACTTGATTTTAGCATTTGACCCCTAGAGTTAGGGCTGTGCAATTAATTGAAATTCAGTTTCGATTTCGGCCTCCAACGATTATGAAAATACAATAATCAAGATAAAACGATTATGCCGCCCCATTCCGCCCCTTTCCAGCAGTGCGCTTTCACTCCTCCATAAAAGCCCATTTTCACGTGTAAAATCATGTAACGTGACTTTTGCAAAATTGGACGTGCTTGAGTTATTAAAGTTGATTAGATTTATTAATGTTTTTAAAAAGCTTAATATTATTCAAACAACAAAAGATAAAGACAAAATCACTCACTGCTCTTCACAGAAGGTCTTTTGTAGCTTTAATAAGAAGCAAAGGAAGTTTAATTCTTACAGTGAAGACTACACTGTTTTATTTTACATTTGATTATTCAATTTCTATAGTAGACTGTTAACTGAATACTTTAGATTTGCATAAATTCATTTTTGGTTATACGGCCCGCTAATAATCGTGTTAAATAATCGTGATTACAATATTGACCAAAATAATCGTGATTATGATTTTTGTCATAACCGAGCAGCCCTACCTAGAGTCAAGGTATGCATTCACCTTGAGAACTTCATCTTTGTTTCAAAAAAATGTCATGTCAGTTTCTCCTTGTTTAACTGAAGAAAGTTTGGGCAAATCCAACTGTTAAATTCATCAACGCATTAGCAGAGTGAGTCTATGGGGCTGTAATAATTTTATGATAAGGCTAGGTAAACCTGGGTATCATCTGCATAGCTGTGATAAGCAATTTCTTCTTTTTTTGTCTCATACAGGCTGAATAAGATTGGCACAAGAATCGAGCCTTGTGGGACTCCACATGTCATGGACGTCCACTTAGACTTATGTTAATAATCTTTCCCTTCTAGGTATGACCTGAACCATTCGAGGAACATCCCAGAAGCTGACCCAGTTTTCCAGTCTCTCTAGAAGGATGTTATGATCGACTGCGTCAAACGCAGCACTGAGATCTGGTAGTACCAGCACTGATATTTTTGTCAGAATCAGTGTTTAAGTTAATATATTTATTATCTTTATGCTGTCCATGTGCTGTCATGTGGTCAGTACCAGATTGAAATTGTCCAGGTATCCATTAGAGCTTATAGTAGTTCAGCTGATTGAAAACTCCCTTTTCAACAACTTTGCCTACAAAAGAATATCTGATATTGGTCATAGTTGCTCATATGGTGTTATCAAGATTGCTCTTTTCAGGAGGGGCTTAACAACTGAGCTTCCAGGGAATTTGGAAAAGTCCCAGAAATTAGTAAGGCATTTACCATTCCTAAGATATCTGTGTTTAATGTGTTGTACTATTTCTTACAAAATTTGATATCAATTGTTAAAAAAAACAAAAACAAAGTAACTTCTTTTGAAATTGCGGTTGAATCTGTCTGATCTCTGCATAACTGAGGATGTGCTAATTGCCTTCTGATATTATTGATCTTCTCAGAAGGAAGCAAACCCATTGCATTTGCTGTTGGAAAATATTCCACTGGGAATCTGACTAAAGGGGTTTCTAGACTCAATGTAGCAAATTATAAGTCGAGAAGACGGTACCCGGTTAAAACTTGCAATGTGCTGGTACCCGGTTAAAACTTTCAAAAGCAAGATGCTCAATTTTAAGGCCATTTGGTTGTTCTTGAAAATGCTTGCTGTTTATGGCTCATCTAGTTATTGGAAATGTTACTACTTCAAGCTTCTCTGATTGTTGCATATGCTTGCTTAAGCAAGTAACACTTTGTTGCCTAAACCTATCTAATATATCGGTAAGGAACTTGTAACCCTCATGTGTGTTGTCAGATTGAGGACGTTACACAATGAGCGCAAATGTCAATAGGAGGCGACATCCTATAACTGATGAGTTGATTTGAGTTATATGCTGTGGTTATTGAGCTGTTAAAGGGATAATGATGCTTTAAGCCCCGTTCACACTACAAGCGACACACAACGACAAAGCGACACGATCCCATTCGTTTCAATGGAAAGTTGACGATTACCGGTGACAAGAGCGACATCGGCCACTGGCGCAGGATTGGGGCATGTCCAGAGACGCGGCAAGTTCAGAATCCTTCAACTTTATGCAAATGAAGAGTTACTTCCGGGAGCGACAGCCAATAGGAGAGAATCCTCTCAGCTCAGCAGTGACGGAAATGAGACTGATCCTTGCCGTCATTCATTTGTTTTTATGAACGGATTCAATTTATACTCATTATATTTAGTCTTTTGCCTCCAAAATGTCTGTATAAAACGGATTCACTGTCATCCCGATGAGCTTAACCCACTAGCAAGCTCTTCGCCAGCCTCAAAAGTCACTGTTAGTGTGAATGCAGCTTTAAGATCAGGTAGAATCTGAGATCTCTGTCCCAGTAAGTTGCTTGCTTCTATGGCTGCAGTATGCTGTGTTTGCTCCAAGCTGGCAGCCTAGATTGCCAAATTCTATAGTGTTCTGCATCTTTAATCTTATTCAGGTAATTAATTAATTAATTCATTCATTCGTTACATTTATATAATGCTTTTCTGCTTTTCTAAGCACTCAAAGCGCTCTACATTGTCAGGGGGTATCGGCAATGGCAGCCATAGTTTGCCAGAATGCCCACCACATACCAGCTTATTGGTGGTACCACATTAAGAGGCTTGATGTCTTCTTAGCTGCTTATAAAGAAGAGCACCCCTTTGATGCTACCCTTCTTCCATTATAACTGCAGGAGCCTGCTGTTCTATCCCTCAGCGAGGGATGAACACCCCTCAGGAAAGAAAAAAAAGGAGGGGGAGGGGGCTGCTGTTCTTCTCCCACTGGAGTGAACACCCCCTTCGCTGCTATAACTTGGGGGCCCTCTTGTTCTTCCGCTGGAGAGTACACCCCCTTTGCTGCTGTATCTGCAGGGGCCTGCGGTTCAATCCCTCAGCGAGGGACGAACACCCCTTACTGCTTAAATTTAAAGAGGGGCCTGCTATTCTCTCCCTCCTTAGAGGGGAGAATATCCCTCTGATAACAGGACTACAATTAAGCCATTTCAATAACACTGTCTCTTCTCTTTTGCAGGAATGGAATATGTATGGTTTTGGGGGGTTCTTCTTCTGGCAAGTTATCGCCTCTCATTATGTTTGGGGGGTTAATGCTAAAGCTCTCGTATGTGCTAATTATTGAACGAGAACCCCCATAAAGAATAGGGTGACCACCCATCCTGCATTTTGCGGGACAGTCCCGAAATTGGGAGCTTTGTCCCGCAATATGTAAGCTGCGTCTTGCATTTCAATTATGTATTCTGTATTTTTCACGCCAGTCCAAATGACTGGCCAATTGTCGCGAAGTATGCAAATCGCAGGCAAATACTGACAAGCTGAGAGGCAGTATAAAATGCAGTGCACGCGACAATTACGTCTGAATCTTTTCCTTCACTTTGCTGAACAACATAGATTATGGCTTATAGACTATTACAGCTCACAGTTGAGGTTCGCTCATCAGAGGGCGGTCAATGTATGGCCGCTCCTCTGCAGCGGTCAGGTGAGTATGAAACATTTTTCTTCAGATGAGTCCGTCTGCCCTCAATCAGTGGTGGACCTTAAGGACTCTGGTGATGAGCTCATGCCGACTAAATGCCTGCATTCCTCTCACCCATTGAACCTGCAGGACAGGACATCAGCCCGACTTCTCACGTCCCCTTCCATGGCGGAGCGGAGTGGAAAGCCGAGTGCAGATACCGGAGCTAAGGGTTCCCATGTTGCCGTAGATGCTGCATGGCCCACTGTCTAAGCATACAGCCCCCCTCCTCAGAGCGGCGTTCTGCCGTGTACAAAGCACAGTCACTTGGCTCCTCACTCATTCACACGATACCAGCCCCTCATCAGTGGCTGCCGTGTTTGGAAGACACTGCTCTCTTTTTCACACGATACCAGCCCCCCAACAGCGGTCTGTCATATGTAGAGGACACTCTCTTGTTCACATGATACCAGCCCAACATCAGCGGTCTGCCGTGTGTAGAGGACACTCTCTTATTCACATGATACCAGCCCCACATCAGCAGCTGCCGTGTTTGGAAGACACTGGTCTCTTATTCACACGATACCAGCCCCGCATCAGCAGCTGCCGTGTGTAGAGGACTCCGCTCTCTCACTCATTCAAGGCGATTTTTTTCGAGGCAACCTGCTATGAAGCGCTTCAGTCACTCACTCACTCGCCAGCAGTTAAGCGGCCCCCGCCTCAGAGCGGCCGGCAGTGAGTCACATTATGCCCCAGCGAGCAAAAGCGAGGAGTCACCTGATGCCCCTGTGCAGAAAAGCGCGTGAAGGCTAGGAGTCACCTGATGCCCCTGCGCAGAAAAGCATGTGATGGTGAGGAGTCACCTGATGTCTCTGCACAGAAAAACGTGCGAAGGCGAGGAGTCACCTGATGCCCCGGCGCGCATCCTATCAGCCTTCCAGATTTCGCTGGACTATTACGTCAGTTGTTCACGCCCCTATGAAGTGGTGTTCAAATAGGTCGTATTACATAGTCACAGTCTGTAGTGACAGGTGCAGATGCTGCTGCAGCTCTGCACAAGGATCGGGCGCCGCTCGCCCCGCCTCAGAGCCTTCGCCCACACCGGTTAAAAAGCAGCAGACCGCGAGATCGAGGTCTTCTTTGGCGCACGGCTCATCGCAGTGCAGGGACGCCAGGCCCGCGACCGCTGCTGCCAGGAGCCGGATGTGTGGGGAAAAGTGTAAAGAGACCTGGGAAGAGGCGCCACGGCCAGTGGGGGAGCCCGCAAGCTGTCTCAAGATTGTTAAAACAAATTGGTGTGATGTGTATGTTCATTAAAATGCATACATTTGCACAAAAGAGCTCTTTCCTCCTCACTCAATCAATACCGTGCCGCTCGCCCCGCCTCAGAGCGGTACAGAGCTGCTGCCCACATGGGTTATAGCCACGCAGCACTCGCCGGCACATCCAACGACCAAGCCGCTATGTTGGTTCCTGAGTGCGTGGGAAACTATTCCGAGAATCTCACGCTGGTTACTCGTCGTGATAGAGCATGGGTACGCCCTTCAATTCAGATGCAGACCACCCTGTTTCAACGGCGTGGTGCAGTCTCTAACATTGCCTCGAAATAGCCTGGTCCTGAGACAAGAGCTGTGCAACCTGTTCTAAAAAGGAGTGATAGAACGAGTCCCGGCGAGCGAGCTGGAGAGCGGCTTTTACAGCCGCTATTTTGTGGTGCCCTAGCCCGATTCTAGATCTCAGGCCCATCAACAGAGCGCTCTGCAAGCGTCTGTTCAGGATGATATTGCTGGTACAGGTCCTGGCGCAAATTCGCCACAGGGGACTGGTTGCGTCCGTGGATTTAAAGGATGCGTACTTTCACATTCAGATAGCACCGCATCACAGACGCTTTCTGAGGTTTGCTCTCGAGGGCACAGCGTACCAGTACCCTGTTCTTCTGTTTGGACTAGCTTTGGCCCTGCGCACTTTCTCAAAGTGCATGGACGCAGCTCAGTTCTTGAGGCTGTGTGTGGATATGTGTAAGAGCATTCTTGCCCCGAGTCAGTCTATAACGTATCTGGGAGTGTGCTTCAACTAAAAGCGGTCAACTTCAACTCGCCACTCTCAGGAGCGGTCGGCCACCATTTTGTCTTCCCTGCGCCATTTCAGACTGGGCAGTTTACTACATATGTGCCTGTTGCAGTTTTGGCTGAAATCTCGAGTCCCTTGGACGGCGTGGACTTCGGGCTGTTGCGCATCGCGGTCTCCCGCGGCTGCATCGAAGCTCTGAGGCCGTGAGGCAAAGATCTCTTCAGCCGGGGGGTTCCCCTGGGCTTGGTGACGTCATGTGTCGTGGTCACGATGGACACATCGAATCGAAGCCAGGAAGCAGTGTGCGAGGGCATGCCGCTTCGGGGCTGTGGTTAGAACCTCAGAGCCGGTGACACATAAACCGCTTGGAGCTGGGAGCAGTGTTCTTAGCTCTAAAGGATTTTCGGCCACAGCTGGAACAGCGGCATGTACTGATTCGCACCGGCAACATGTCTGTGGTTTCGTACATAAATCACCAAGGAGGCGTATGATCCAAGGGTCTGTACAAGCATGCAGCAAATCTCCTGCTATGGGCGGACCGTCACTTTCTCCCCATCAGAGCAGCGCACATCCCCGGTCTCCTGAACTTGGGGCGGACATACTTTCGAGGAAGGGTATTCCTCAAGGAGAGTGGAGGTTGCACCCTGAGTCGGTTCGGATGATTTGGACCTGCTACGGGAGAGCGGATGTGGATCTGTTCACTACGAGCAAGAATGCGCATTGCCCGCTGTTCTTCTCCCTGTCTCACTCCCCGCTGAAGGGGGACACGCTGACATCGCACTGGCCAGCAGCCAGGCTGTATGCGTTTTCTCCAATCAATATATTGCCACTGGTGTTATGCAAGATCAGAGAGGAGGGGGCTTCGGTAATACTCATCGCCCCGAACTGGCCGGACCAGCCTTGGTTCCCGGACCTGACAGAGCTGCTGGTGGCACCACCCTAGCTGATCTCCGTCAGGAAGGATCTGCTATCTCAGGTCGAACCCAGAGTTGTGGAGCCTTCATGTGTGGCTGCTTTGGGGATATCAGAGGAGTTGAGTACCCTGCATTCTCGTGTGCTCGACATGCTCTCGGAGGCGTTTGTATGCTCTGAAATGGGGAGTGTTTATGAATGGTGCCGTAATGTTCATATCGACCCAGCTGCTTGCGCTGTGTCGGATGTTCTGCGTTTTCTACAGTACAGACTGGATAGTGGATCTCTATCATCAACACTGGAAGTCTATGTGGCCGCTATTGCCTTGTTTCGTTCCCCGCTGGGCAGGTAATCGATCGGTAGGCACGTGCTGGTGGTGAGTTTTCATAAGGGAAGTCCCTTGGGACCTTGAGGTGGTGTTAAGAGCTCTTTCACAGCTACCACTCGAGACTTTAGCATCCGTTGATATGAAGGAGCTATCTCTCTGTAGTGCGTTTCATCGTTGTTGCTGATGAGACCTACCACTGTTGTGTCATCAGCAAACTTGATGATGTGGTTGGAGCTGAACTTGGCAGTGCAGTCATGGGTCAGCAGCGTGAAGAGCAGCGGGCTGTGCTTAGTGTGGTAGTGCTCGAGGTGTTGTGGCCGACACGGACTGACTGAGGTCTTCCGGTTAAAAAGTCCAGGATCCAATTACAGAGGGAATTGTTAAGGCCCAGCAGGTTTAGTTTGTTTATGAGCTGTTGTGGGATTATTGTGTTGAATGCCGAGCTGAAGTCAATGAACAGCATTCTAACATAGGAGTCTTTGTTTTCTAGGTGGGTAAGAGCCAGGTGGAGGGTAGAGGAAATTGCGTCGTCCGTAGAGCGGTTTGGACGGTATGCAAACTGGAGCGGATCGAGTGTGTTGGGGAGGCAGTTTTTGATTTTTTGCATGACTAACCTCTCAAAGCACTTCATCATGATTGGGGTCAGTGCTATGGGACGGTAGTCGTTTAAACAGGACACAGGTGATTTCTTTGGTACCGGTATGATTGTTGTGGATTTTAGACATGTGGGGATGACTGCCTGGCTCAGCGAGGTGTTGAAGATATCTGTTAGGACATCCGTCAGCTGTGCAGCACAGTCTTTCAGTACACGGCCAGGTATGTTGTCAGGACCCGCAGCCTTTCGTGGGTTAATCCTGGATAGGGTCTTCCTTACGTCGGCTGCAGACAGACAGAGCGCCTGGTCGTTGGGAGGTGTGGGCAGTTTTTGTGCAGGTGTGTCGTTCTGCATATCAAACCGTGAATAAAAGTGGTTGAGTGTATCGGGGAGGGATGGGTCATCATCACAGGCCTGTGGCGGGGGCTTGTAGTCAGTGATGGTCTGAATGGCTTGCCACAGGCTCCGTGTGTCTCTGCTGTCCGTGAAGTGATTATTGATTTTTTGAGCATGTGACCGTTTTGCATTTTTGATACTACGGGACAGATTGGCTCTTGCTGTATTGAGGGCTGCTTTGTCTCCTGATCTGAATGCTTCATCTCTGGTTTTTAGCAGCCCACGAACCTCTGCTGTCATCCACGGCTTTTGGTTTGCACGTGTGGTGATGGTCTTAGTGGCTGTCACATCATCCATGCACTTTTTGATGTAAGCAGTCACAGTTTCGGTGTACTCCTGCAGGTCTGTGTGGTTGTTGTAGGTGGCCGCCTCTTTAAACATGTTCCAGTCTGTGCACTGAAAGCAGTCCTGTAGTGTTGAAGTAGCATTTTCTGGCCAGATTGTGATGAGTTTTTGAACCGGTTTGGCGAGTTTCAAAAGTGGTCTATATGCTGGGATTAGCATAACAGAGATGTGGTCTGAGTACCCGAGGTGGGGGCGGGGTACAGCCTTGTACGCGTTCTTTACGGTTGTGTAAACAAATTCCAGCGTATTATTTCCTCTTGTTGCAAAGTTAACATGTTGGTAGAACTTTGGCAAAACTGTCTTTAAATTTGCGTGGTTGAAGTCACCGGCTATGATGAAAAAGCCGTCGGGGTTATTTGTTTGTTGTTCACTGATGGCGCAATACAGTTCACGAAGCGCGTCCTTAGCGTTTGCACACGGTGGAATGTAAACCGCGACAATAACAATGGCCGTGAACTCCCGCGGCAGATAGAACGGTCGGCACTTCACAAACATAAACTCCACCAGTGACGAGCAATGTTTTGATAATACCGCAGCATTGTTACACCATTCTTTGTTGATATAAACACACAAGCCACCACCGCGGCTCTTACCAGAAAGTGTTGTGTCTCTGTCTGATCGGCAGCATGTTAGCCTGTTCAACTGAATGGCGGAGTCCGGGATGTTGTCATTTAGCCATGTTTCAGTGAAAACGAACACACAACAATCCCTTGCCTCATGCTGTGTAGACCGACTGAGTTGTATTAAGTCCAGTTTGTTTTCCAGAGAGCGAACGTTTGAGAGCATGAGTGTTGGAAGAGCCGGTCTTGGGGGATTAGCTCTTAGCCTCGCTCGTATACCTCCGCGCTTACCGCGCTTCCGTCCTCTCTCACACCGCTTGCGACGCTGCCTTGTGCGGGTAGCTTCAGTAGGCGAGGCCGCGGTCTCGAGGTCCGGCTCCAGCAGTAAACAAAGGCCTCGTAGCTTCTCAATAGCCGCCGGCGCAAGTTGTTGTTTGTACGCATTGCCGATATCCATAAGGCTTTGGCGATCATATATGTGTTTTGGAGTGATTTCCTTATAAGTTAGCGGTAAATTTACACTATTTGGAGACGAACAAACGACATTAAAAGACATAAAAGCACCGTCTTTGGGACCTGGAGCAGCCGCTGTATCTGAACGCGCCGCCATCTTCCTTCCAACTTGGCAATAAAGCTCTTTCTGATTCTGATTCATTTGTCTTTCTCTGTTTTTAAATGTTTATCAGTTAGGGTGGGTGTCCGGTGCGATTTGGACCTGCTACGGGAGAGCAGATGTGGATCTGTTCACTACGAGCAAGAATGCGCATTGCCCGCTGTTCTTCTCCCTGTCTCACTCCCCGCTGAAGGGGGACACGCTGACATCGCACTGGCCAGCAGCCAGGCTGTATGCGTTTCCTCCAATCAATATATTGCCACTGGTGTTATGCAAGATCAGAGAGGAGGGGGCTTCGGTAATACTCATCGCCCCGAACTGGCCGGACCAGCCTTGGTTCCCGGACCTGACAGAGCTGCTGGTGGCACCACCCTAGCTGATCTCCGTCAGGAAGGATCTGCTATCTCAGGTCGAACCCAGAGTTGTGGAGCCTTCATGTGTGGCTGCTTTGGGGATATCAGAGGAGTTGAGTACCCTGCATTCTCGTGTGCTCGACATGCTCTCGGAGGCGTTTGTATGCTCTGAAATGGGGAGTGTTTATGAATGGTGCTGTAATGTTCATATCGACCCAGCTGCTTGCGCTGTGTCGGATGTTCTGCGTTTTCTACAGTACAGACTGGATAGTGGATCTCTATCATCAACACTGGAAGTCTATGTGGCCGCTATTGCCTTGTTTCGTTCCCCGCTGGGCAGGTAATCGATCGGTAGGCACGTGCTGGTGGTGAGTTTTCATAAGGGAAGTCCCTTGGGACCTTGAGGTGGTGTTAAGAGCTCTTTCACAGCTACCACTCGAGACTTTAGCATCCGTTGATATGAAGGAGCCATCTCTCTGTAGTGCGTTTCATCGTTGTTGCTGATGAGACCTACCACTGTTGTGTCATCAGCAAACTTGATGATGTGGTTGGAGCTGAACTTGGCAGTGCAGTCATGGGTCAGCAGCGTGAAGAGCAGCGGGCTGAGCACACAGCCTTGTGGGGCACCTGTGCTTAGTGTGGTAGTGCTCGAGGTGTTGTGGCCGACACGGACTGACTGAGGTCTTCCGGTTAAAAAGTCCAGGATCCAATTACAGAGGGAATTGTTAAGGCCCAGCAGGTTTAGTTTGTTTATGAGCTGTTGTGGGATTATTGTGTTGAATGCCGAGCTGAAGTCAATGAACAGCATTCTAACATAGGAGTCTTTGTTTTCTAGGTGGGTAAGAGCCAGGTGGAGGGTAGAGGAAATTGCGTCGTCCGTAGAGCGGTTTGGACGGTATGCAAACTGGAGCGGATCGAGTGTGTTGGGGAGGCAGTTTTTGATTTTTTGCATGACTAACCTCTCAAAGCACTTCATCATGATTGGGGTCAGTGCTATGGGACGGTAGTCGTTTAAACAGGACACAGGTGATTTCTTTGGTACCGGTATGATTGTTGTGGATTTTAGACATGTGGGGATGACTGCCTGGCTCAGCGAGGTGTTGAAGATATCTGTTAGGACATCCGTCAGCTGTGCAGCACAGTCTTTCAGTACACGGCCAGGTATGTTGTCAGGACCCGCAGCCTTTCGTGGGTTAATCCTGGATAGGGTCTTCCTTACGTCGGCTGCAGACAGACAGAGCGCCTGGTCGTTGGGAGGTGTGGGCAGTTTTTGTGCAGGTGTGTCGTTCTGCATATCAAACCGTGAATAAAAGTGGTTGAGTGTATCGGGGAGGGATGGGTCATCATCACAGGCCTGTGGCGGGGGCTTGTAGTCAGTGATGGTCTGAATGGCTTGCCACAGGCTCCGTGTGTCTCTGCTGTCCGTGAAGTGATTATTGATTTTTTGAGCATGTGACCGTTTTGCATTTTTGATACTACGGGACAGATTGGCTCTTGCTGTATTGAGGGCTGCTTTGTCTCCTGATCTGAATGCTTCATCTCTGGTTTTTAGCAGCCCACGAACCTCTGCTGTCATCCACGGCTTTTGGTTTGCACGTGTGGTGATGGTCTTAGTGGCTGTCACATCATCCATGCACTTTTTGATGTAAGCAGTCACAGTTTCGGTGTACTCCTGCAGGTCTGTGTGGTTGTTGTAGGTGGCCGCCTCTTTAAACATGTTCCAGTCTGTGCACTGAAAGCAGTCCTGTAGTGTTGAAGTAGCATTTTCTGGCCAGATTGTGATGAGTTTTTGAACCGGTTTGGCGAGTTTCAAAAGTGGTCTATATGCTGGGATTAGCATAACAGAGATGTGGTCTGAGTACCCGAGGTGGGGGCGGGGTACAGCCTTGTACGCGTTCTTTACGGTTGTGTAAACAAATTCCAGCGTATTATTTCCTCTTGTTGCAAAGTTAACATGTTGGTAGAACTTTGGCAAAACTGTCTTTAAATTTGCGTGGTTGAAGTCACCGGCTATGATGAAAAAGCCGTCGGGGTTATTTGTTTGTTGTTCACTGATGGCGCAATACAGTTCACGAAGCGCGTCCTTAGCGTTTGCACACGGTGGAATGTAAACCGCGACAATAACAATGGCCGTGAACTCCCGCGGCAGATAGAACGGTCGGCACTTCACAAACATAAACTCCACCAGTGACGAGCAATGTTTTGATAATACCGCAGCATTGTTACACCATTCTTTGTTGATATAAACACACAAGCCACCACCGCGGCTCTTACCAGAAAGTGTTGTGTCTCTGTCTGATCGGCAGCATGTTAGCCTGTTCAACTGAATGGCGGAGTCCGGGATGTTGTCATTTAGCCATGTTTCAGTGAAAACGAACACACAACAATCCCTTGCCTCATGCTGTGTAGACCGACTGAGTTGTATTAAGTCCAGTTTGTTTTCCAGAGAGCGAACGTTTGAGAGCATGAGTGTTGGAAGAGCCGGTCTTGGGGGATTAGCTCTTAGCCTCGCTCGTATACCTCCGCGCTTACCGCGCTTCCGTCCTCTCTCACACCGCTTGCGACGCTGCCTTGTGCGGGTAGCTTCAGTAGGCGAGGCCGCGGTCTCGAGGTCCGGCTCCAGCAGTAAACAAAGGCCTCGTAGCTTCTCAATAGCCGCCGGCGCAAGTTGTTGTTTGTACGCATTGCCGATATCCATAAGGCTTTGGCGATCATATATGTGTTTTGGAGTGATTTCCTTATAAGTTAGCGGTAAATTTACACTATTTGGAGACGAACAGACGACATTAAAAGACATAAAAGCACCGTCTTTGGGACCTGGAGCAGCCGCTGCATCTGAACGCGCCGCCATCTTCCTTCCAACTTGGCAATAAAGCTCTTTCTGATTCTGATTCATTTGTCTTTCTCTGTTTTTAAATGTTTATCAGTTAGGGTGGGTGTCAGAGTTGTGTCCCCGTGTCCTGTGTTTTCCTCCCCAGTGTGCCTTCCCATTGACCCAGTTTCCCCCTCGTGTTGATTATTTCATTTGTTCCAGCCGTGTCATTAATTATCTAGTTTACTCCTTGTTTAATTCTGTTACTTAAACCCTGTGTTTCCCCGTCTCCAGCGTAGGGTCATAAACGTCTTTCCATGTGTTCCTGTGTCTCTTACGTTCCCTGAGTGTTATGATTAATAAAGAAAGTGTTATTGGAAGAATTTCTCGTCTCCTCATTCCCTTGCTCCAGCGAACGTGACAGAAGACCGGAACAAAACAGAATGTGAGCAGCGCCTTTTTTCCCCGTGTTTCTGGAGTGAGCTCTGGGGCTGGAGCCGACACCTTCCCTCCAACTTAATCCAGTGGTGTCTGGGAGGTCCACGGGCGATAGTAGTTGGCCCCGAGCCAGAACAGCGAATTGATGGTGGCGTCATCCAATGCCATCGCTGCGGCGAGCCTGCAGAATTCCCCGGCATACTCGAAGAAGGGGAGATCTCGGCAGGCTAGGGCGGAGAAACATGCAGCAGAGTCGGCTCCAGTGCCTGATCCTCCAGAGCGCACTCCAGTGCCCGCTCCTCCAGATCCCGGATCAGGCCCAGGGAGGGCCTCGGAGTCCTCTACTTTCTGGGGGGTTAGTAGGGCTCCAGTCGTAGAGGCCGGGGCGGGGGCTGGGGCCGCGGCCTCAGAGACCAATCCGCCATGGCCTCCCGAGTCCCCGAATCCGCCATGGCTGCCCGAGCTCCCTGCTCTGCCGTGGGTCCCGGAACGGGCGCCGCCCTGGAGGCCTTTCGTCCGGTTACCCTGTCCCTTGAGGCCTCCAGAGCGCCCCATCCCCGTTGAATATTGTACGGCACGGGACGCACCTTCCGGGAGGGGGGGTAAATGTCAGACTTGTGTTCTTCTCCCCAGTGTGCCTTCCCATTGACCCAGTTTCCCCCTCGTATTGATTATTTAATTTGTTCCAGCCGTGTGTCATTAATTATCTAGTTTACTCCTCGTTTAGTTCTCTTACTTAAGCCCTGTGTTGTGGTCATAAACGTCTTTCCATGTGTTCCTTTGACTCCTACGTTCCCTGAGTGTTAGGATTAATAAAGAAAGTGTTATTGGAAGAATTCCTCGTCTCCTCGTTCCCTTGCGCCAGTGAACGTGACAGTGGGTTGAACCAACAAGGATTAAATTAAGCAAAGTTTAGAGCGAATCAAGGATTTGTTGATCTGGGTTTTATTTTAAATTGAGTTGTGTTGCACCACTTAATTTCAAACAGATTAACAAATCAGGGATTAGAATTCTAACCTGCGATTAAAATCTCCAGCTACGATTAATTTTCTCCGCCATGATGAATTCACCATGTAATCAAACAGCAACAATGTTAATATTCCTTATCCTAAACTCTGTCTCTGACATTAGTTGCTTTCCTTGATAAAGGAAATAAACTTGTGAAATGTCAGCCGTCTTTATAAACTGCTATGTAGAGAGACGGTTGATCAAACATCTGATCAAGCAAGCAATGAAAACATTGAGGCAGTGCATACAGATTTATTACGGGCTGCCAAGACCCTCACAATGCACTTTAATTTTCATTTTTATTTGTAATAAACACCTCTCTGAGACCTGACGACACACCCACTGTTTCTGTCTTTGTTCAATCAGCCACATATTGTACTGTAACTGTAGATGCACTATTTTATTTAAACCTCCATGCCTATACATTTAAAGTTAATCCCTAATTGAGATTTAAATCTGTGTTTGGAGATATGAGAGCAAAAGAATTAACGTTAATCTATTTAAAATATAAAATAAATCCAGGATCAAAATAATAGTTTAAATGTAAACCTGCTTATTTTTAAACAAGGTTTAAATTTTGATGCAACAATTTTTAGATGAGCCTTGATTTAATCTAGATTTAAGATAAATCCTTATTGGTGCAACCCACCCTTATTCCTTTACTTATTTCCTATCTCTTACAATGCTTGCTATTGTTGTTTAATCTTGTGGTTGTCTGGTTTGTAAGAGATTAGAGAATGTCTTTCTTCACAGTAAATTCCCCGGTGTTAATCAACACTGCTCGGTGAACACATGAGAACCACCAGCAGGGTGTTAAAAGTAACACCGAAGCAGTGTTAGAGTTAATTAGGTACTTAAGTGGTTAATTAAGTGATGATGTTACTGGCATCACGGTTGCCAGCAAGTTACTGTATTTTGTTTTACAGCAATGTACTGTAATGCAACTTTACAGCATGTTGAACAATGTACTGTATAACTACAAAATAGTATTGTACTGTATTTTTACAGTACTTTGTAATTTTTATTCTACTGTAGTTTGCTATTGTGTAATTATTATTGTGCATTGTGTAGTTGTAATAGTACATACGTATAGTTAATAAACTTGTGATACTACTATAATTCAGAATAACATTACAAATCCAAACATATTTACAAAAGTATTTTTATTAAAACATTTCAAAACATTTTAGTATGGTGTTTGCTACCCAGAGTACAGTGCATCAACAATTTACAACCATGAAAGCATTTTAAGTGTGCAAGAATATAAATGAAAAAAACACATGCATTGTGAGGGCTGGATGGGGAATCAATGTCCTAAGAGAGAACTTGATTTATCTTAAAACTATGTTAAAATTAGCAAAAACAACAAGTGTCTCATAACCATCAGCCCTAAATGCAGGGCATGTGGGTGGTGGCAAACAAGCCACTGACACTACATCAGTGGTAAAACTGAAACACAGTCATGAAACACACAAAGACAAAACCTGTTATCCACAGCACCAATAAAGATGAACAGACAGCATGAGGAAAATAGTGAATGAAAATTCTGTAGCATAGATGAAAAATACATAAATAAATAGTTTAATTCAAAAGTTTACATACACCTTGCAGAATCTGCAAAATTGTAATTATTTTAACAAAATAAGAGGGATTATCATACAAAATGCATGTTATTTGTTTAGTACTGACCTGAATAAGATATTCCACATAAAATGTTTACATAAGTCCACAAGAGAAAATAATAGTTCAATTTATAAAAATGACCTGTTCAAAGGTTTACATACGCTTGATTCTTAATACTGTATTGTTACCTGAATGATCCCCAGCTGTGTTTTTTTGTTTGTTTAGTGATAGTTGTTCATGAGTCCCTTGTTTGTCCTGAACAGTTAAACTGCTGCTGTTCTTCAGAAAAATCCTTCAGCTCCCACAAATTCTTTGGTTTTCCAGCATTTTTGTGTATTTGAACCCTTTTCCTACACTGTAAAAATATAGTTTTGGCAAGAAATGTACAATGGCTATGAGTGATACTAGTTCACATTCAATATTCTAAGCTAAATTAGAGGGATATAAGTCACTTTTATGGATGTTTCTTTACAAACTTCATAGATATGTTTTTGATGATGGTGATGATGAGTTTTACCTGTCCTTAATCTTATCCACAAATACAGTACCACAGTTAAATTCTAATAAAGTCTGTAAATATGTTCAGTTCTAATAAACACATTTCAGTAAAAGAAGAATTCAATAATATGACGAAATTAATATTACAGCATATTCTGGAAAAATGAAATATATCCCTGCATAAATCTGGTAAAACTGAGCCTGTGAATTTCTTAATTTGTGATTGCTGCTGTCGCCTCTGGCTTGCTTAGTTGGGGACACATCATTGAATCCACAGGTGCTATATGGAAGAGGGATCAGCCGTTCATGAAGCAAAATAATTTCAAAACATTCTTATTTCTGATGTGTAAAAGAAAGGTAAGGTACATGACATGTTCAACAAGGCAAAAATTTAAGTTTAATAACATAACCAACAGATAAATCAAATGTACAGGATGGTGAGAAGGAAGTGTTTTCACAATACTGCCTGTTTATGCAAAACATAAACAAACTCTTGTGGTTCCTTATGCACATTAAGAGGGTGTGTAATGTAAATCAGGAAGCCCTCTTGTACTTTATGATTTGATAGAAAATCAAAAGCAGTTTGGTGTGACTTACACGGATGTATTCTAAGCCTATTCTAGGTACCTGCATTCTAGGGCAAACATAGAGCCACAGATGCAAAATATACGCAAAAAATTGTTTTGTCTTATTAAGAGACTTTACTGCCATGCAAGTCTAACTACCGCTAATGAAGTTTTTGTGAAATATCTATCCTCAAAAGAAATCTTTATATAATTGTAATATACTTTACTGTCTGAAACACTTCAGCAGAAACAAAAGTAAAAGCACAACAGATGAAAGGAAATAGTGCTGCACCCAGGGCCATAGCTGGGGTTTGCGGGGCCTCGGTGCAGGTTGTACCAGTGGGCCCTGTTTGAAATTGTTTAATTTATATGCTCGTTCTATTCATTTATTTGTGCTATTTACACAATGATTCAGTTTTTTCAAGTTTGTAGGTGTCCAGGTACAGAAGCCGAATAATCAAATGTGAAATAGCACTGCATAGTCTTCACTGTAAAAATTAAATATACAGTCAAACCAAAATTTATTCAGACACCTTCAACATTTCTCACATTATCACAGTTTATTTGCTATAGTTTAGAAAATGGTAATAAAATATGACAAGAACTCAGAGTTAAACTGTGTCAGAACAAATTCATCTCGATAATGTCAGATAACTTTGATAGAAAGGTATGTAATGGATTACAATCAACCAAAAATTAAATAAAAACTGTTAGTATGACAATATTTACACAACTATCAATACTTTGTTGACCAATTACCAAGCAATGCTTCATTTTGTTCAGTCTGTTGTGTAAAAAGGTTGCATTAGCAATTAAGGAAAAAACACTTAAGCAAAACATGGTCAGGTCAAAGTGTCTGAATAATTTTT
>JALXFT010001258.1:0-46314 GCA_023376895.1 Aspiorhynchus laticeps
GGTCACAAATTTTTTATCAATTTTACTGGTAGTCCACTGTATGAAGAATTTTTGGGTATAATATGTCACAGTTTTCTTCATTTTGCTATACTCATCTACATAAATGAACTATAGTGTCCTGCACTTACTAGTAAAAAAAAAAATCAAAAATGATATCTGGTGTCTGAATAATTTTTGGTTTGACTGTGGATTAATTATTGTTAAAACTACAAAATAATTCAGTCAAGAGCAGTGAGTGATTTTCTTTCTTTCATTTTCTTGGATTAACATTAAGGACACCGACAGGCGACCGCAGATATTAAATTAGACGTGGTCACTTTAAGAGACAATGCATCCAATATAATGATGCACATCCCATTTCTTTCTCAACTGTTTACTTTCACTTAAGACATAACCGACAGTTTTTTCGAGGATACTCTCCAAGACGGGTATTTTGACATAATTTTGTATGTATTTGTCGGTACAAGAGCAAGAAGAGGCAGATTCGGTGTTCAAGCGCTTTGAGACGCGTCTCTGCGTGCGCCCTGTGCGCACAGAACACCACGTGCGGGTGTTGAATTGGGCTCTTTCACATCTTTTTCTGTTTGCATGTTTAAACTGCGATTTGTATTTGTTCGTTCAGGTGCAGGAGGACGTGAAGGAGAGCTCGGTTCGGTCTTGCTGTCAGTGAGACGTGGCTCTCTGCGTGTGCACTGAACAAGGCACACGAGTACTCAGTTGAGCGTTTCTGCGTCTTGTGTTTGAATGCTTTAAACTCTTTTGAATGTTTAAATTGGCAAGGCTTAAAAACACGTGCAAATGATAAGCTTTAGTGATGACGCACAGCAGTGGCCCGCATAGGCGGAAATCCCGGGGGGGTTGGGGGGACAAGATCCCCCATCTGAGGGTTGTCCCCCCTAAAAATATGATAAAAAAACACGCTGTGTATTATAAATAATGTTTTATACTTAAAATAATTGTGTAAATAGTAAAACAACACAAACGCAAATGGGGCAAAAATGCGTTTTAAGTTTAGAAACATTTTGAGTCTCCCCCTCCCTTTCCTCACAGTGCTTTGGTCCAAATGCTTTCATCTTTTATATCACACACACAAGTCCGGTGAGAGAGAATAAGTCTCAATAGTTTTGGAACTTCAGTAAGTAAGGCTGTCAATTGGCTAATTTTATTCATTTAAACATCGAATGATGTGATTATTTTTTCTTTGCGAGAGCAGTGTGTCTCTGAGAGTGCGCGTCTGGTTTTGTGCGAGAGCAAAGAAAATCTGCGTGTGAGGGAAGAGATTCGTGCTCACGATTTATAGAGTATTAATGTGCTTTTGCGCTACAATAATACGCTCTTGACATTTGTCATTAAAATAACGCCTTAGTCTCCCTGCTAATCTAATAGTTGTAGCTTTCCTCTGTGTATACATATCCTTACAAGTACAATTTTAGATGTATTATTGTGTCCCCTTCAAAAACTGCTCTTGAGAAATTTATTGTATATTGTCCCCCCTACTGTTAGACGAAATTTACGCCCTTGGTGTCCCGTCAACTGTCCTGAGCGTCTTTTAGGCTGGCCTCAGCCAGTTAGTTGAGATCGCCGGGGGGCCCCCCTCAGCCGTGGGCCCCTATAATAGTCACCACCTTTCACCACACTAGCGACGGCCAGTTTTGTGATCTAACAAGCACTTTTTGTTCAAAGCTATTTTTTCAAAGATGATGCTGCTCTGGTCTATATGTTAAGTTCTGCAATTCCCAATAGATAAATGTAATTTACAGTATAATATACATTACAATGACACATGCACACACTTCAACTCAATTGTATCGCAGTCTTTGCAGAGGATTGCATGAGGGGCCTCTGACTGTTTACTGGGGAGTTACTTTGGTTAGAAAACAAGTAGGCTAACCATCTGCAAACTATAGCACATAGCTCCATGTAAGACCTTTGGGGAAGGTAGAACGCACACACATCTGAACATAATGGCGAGCACATTCCTGAGTTCCGATTTCCTGCCATAAAACCTCCTTATCTCAAGAGACTTTGTTAAAACAAGGAGAAAATGTGGTTTAAAACAGGACTTCACTTGGTTCTTATCACTTAACCATAACTCGACCGAAACAGGACGAATCATCTGCTTATGGTCCAGCAACAAACGTCATGGATCCCCTGATTGTTAACGCATAATTCAATGATTTTTATCAACAAGAAAAGACATTTTACGACAGACGTCCGAGCTAAGAAGGACCAGATCTCCACAAACGTGACATTCTCATGACCTGGACAAGTGACTTTCCTGACCTCCCGTTTCTCTCACATTCCAAACTGAAACACCCCTCAATTTCTCTTCTTGAACAAAGAACACCCAAACTCTCATAAACTTTATACCAAAAGACAAATAATACCTGTTGCTGTTATCAAAAGCAATATATATATATATATATATATCTTACAATATATATATTCAGGTTGTATTCTATGTCATAAGCTTGCTGTGTATTGAAACGAATGATATTTCCTGTATCTGTGACATATAACCTTTCCGCTGTGTTCAGTATCATAGGCTTGGTGGTATTATTCAGAATTTAAGATAGTTTAATCTTTGACTTAACCATGGAGTAGATAAAGTTATTATCTGTATATGCCAAATACGTGGTGTTTGAGTTTGAATGAAAACTGATTTCGTTGGCAAGAATTTGGTATGGATGAAAGTTAACTTTTATTATAATAATGTATAATTACAACGCATACAGAATGTGTTAAGATATTTTCCTCATGAGATTAAAGCAACTAGGCGAGAGGATTTACTGCATGAAAAATGAGCCGTGTAGGCAGAGCTCCATCTACAAGGACAATCTAATTGGTGGAAGCCTCTGGGGGTTGGACGGAAGGCCTCTGGTTAAAACCCTCTGACACAGACCTCTCTCTCTCTGCTTGAAAATCGCGTGCTGCTTGAACACTTAGAGCTCCTAGCCTTTAACATCTGGCCGAGTTTCGAACATTGAACCAACACTTAGTCAAATCCCTGAAGAAACCCTTGAAAGTCTGAAGCTACGCGAAAGGAAGAACTTCGTGCGTCAGACAGCACCGAGCAAACAACCAGAAGGGCATCCCCAGAGTGACGTCATACAATGACGCGCGGGATTCCCTCGAGCCACACAGATCATCTCAACAAAAGCAAGTATCAAACAAAATCTCTGTAAAGTGGCTGAACTGGTCGTATTTATCTCTAAAGTAAAGATTCTAGAGTTCTCCTCTTGATGATCGGCACGGGTAAAATCGTGTGGAAATAGCAAAACAATGCTATACTTTAATCATTCTCAGATTGCAACAATTCATTGCCTGTGTGTATGTATTTTGTTTTGTGTTATTTAGCTTAGTTCATGTATTGTAGTAAGATAGCAAATAAACTCTTGTTTGATTTATAGAGAAGTGTTTTGTGTTCTGTTGTGTAATATTCAAATCAAAACTTTGCCCAGATTATGTTACCTATGCTCATAACTGTCATAAGGTTATTTAAATAATTCTGTATTATTATATCGTGGCCACGAGAATAAACAGAATTTCTCAGATATACTGAAATCTAACAACTCGCTGGACGATTGTTAAATAAGGTATAAGTTGGACGATTTGATTAATATCAATTGATCATATCAATATCAGATCGTAAGATTCCCTAAAGCTAACATAAATCTTAAACCAAAGAGCTAAATTAAACAATGTAAAAGGGTAATTTCCTTTACATCCATATGCTTTGATCTTGTTTAACCTCCAACCTGCATTACAGGACCTAGGAAGTTAGTAAAATGTAAGGAAGTCAGGAAGTTAGGAAATGTAATTCATTTAACTATTATCATCACCTTATTACCGGTGGATCCCAATGAGAAAAGGCCACACAATCATTCTTTCTTAAGAAATCACTTCTCAAGTAACTGCATTAAAAATGGTTATTAAGGATATGCTCTAGGGCAAACTCTCAGTACATACCGTACATAAATATTTTCCCTCATTGATTTTATCAATAGCAATAGTGGCCGTTGGCGAACAGAGGAATGCAATTTGTGCTGCTTTGCATGACCACAAGCAAACACAGAGCCTTAAATGGTAAAATGCAAAAACGTGCATGTGTAACGTAACATATCAAAATGTTCCACCTGCTCCATCTACCTGTTGCCACACCCCTGCAGTCAAACTCTGGTGTGGCTTCCTAATTTCAGAAAACGTACTCGGTTACTGTCGTAACCTCGGTTCCCTGAGATACGGAACGAGTACTGCGTCTTGATAAAGACGCATATGGGAAAAAGCCTTTTTTCTCCTGAACTGAAGTCTTATTCAATCACGCAGTGAAACTGCACGACTATTGGTTCATGCAGTGGTAAAAAACGAACCAATGGGTCGGCAGCGGAGCTGCACGAACCTATGGCGACGATTCCCACCAGATCCCGCCAAAATGGGCAAGGCATCTGGCTATATAAGCGGTCGTTTCGCCATAGGATCCTCAGGTTACTTCGACTGAAGCGACGACTGAGTCGTGCAGCTACCTGGCATGGCAAAGTACGCAGTACTCGTTCCGTATCTCAGGGAACCGAGGTTACGACAGTAACCGAGTACGTTCCCTGTCGATACTCCACTCGTACTGCGTCTTGATAAAGATGCATATATGAACTCAATTCAATCACGTCGTGCTAGGGTAGATGTACGACTGTATATACCTCCATAAGCATTAATGCCCATAGGGAAGTAAGTAGTATACTTCAGGCTAAAGCGAGCTAAACTCATAGAGGTCATGCTCAGCCTGGATGATCGTTCCATATGACTCCTGTATACTCAGTTAACCGGAGTATGCAGGGTGCCAATCAGAGAGCCTGAGCGCATTGCGGTCAAGAAATCTCTGACAGGATTGGTCCCACAGCGTATGTATACAAGCTCATCTAAGCAGAGAGGACTCTGACCTGTAAGGCCGGTATGTCCAGGTTATAAAACCTAGCAAATGTGGATGGTGTGGCCCAGCCAGCCGCAGCACAAATCTCTGTAATGGACACACTGCTAGACCACGCCCATGACGAGGCGATGCCTCTAGTCGAATGGGCTCGTACTCCAATGGGGCATTGCAGGCCCAAAGAAGAGTATGCCAGCATGACAGCATCCACTATCCACTTAGAGAGTCTCTGCTTCGTGACCGGATGCCCCTTGGTGCGGTTACTGAAGCTAACAAAGAGCTGTTCCGTACGCCTAAAGGGGGCGGAACGCTCAAAGTAGATTCTCAGAGCTCTGACAGGGCATAACAAGGATAACTCCCGGTCCTCCTCAGACGGAGGAAGCGCGGAGAGCGTGATGACCTGAGCTCTGAACGGGGTTGAAAGTACCATAGGTACGTAACCATGCCTTGGTTTCAGGAGGACCTTGGAGTCGTTAGGCCCGAATTCCAGGCAGGCAGGGCTAATAGAGAGCGCCTGCAGGTCTCCAACTCGCTTAACCGACGCTAGTGCTAGTAGCAGAGCAGTTTTCAGCGAAAGTGACCGGAGGTTCGTAGACTGTAGCGGCTCAAAGGGAGGGCCTTTCAAGGCCCTCAGTACAGTGGGCAGATCCCATGTAGGGACAGTAAGGGGCCAAGGTGGATTCAACCTCCTAGCTCCCTTCAGAAAACGGACAACTGAGTTGTCTCTGCCTACTGACTGGCCCGCTATAGGGGCATGAAAGGCCGCTATAGCTGCTACGAACACCTTGAGTGTAGAGTGAGAATGTCCTTTATCTAGCAGTTCCTGCAGAAAGGACAGAACCACCGCTAACTCAAAGGTAGAGGGGTTTTCACCACGGTTGAGGCACCAAGCGGAGAAAACAGACCACTTAAGGGCGTAGAGCCGTCTCGTAGACAGGGCTCTAGCCTCAGAAATGGTGTTTAACACTCGCTCTGGGAGGCCAAATGTAGAGAGCCCACAGCTCGGTTCGGAGATCCCATCTCAGGGGCACAGACCAGGGGGCTGCTGTCAGTAGCTGAATCAGCTCTAACAACCAAGGTTGGTTCCTCCACAAGGGGGCTACCAATAGCACCTTGTGACCCTGTTCCCTGACACGCCTGACGACCTGTGGAAGCAGGGCAATCGGGGGTAAAGGAGGAGGTTGGGCCAGTCGTGGGCCAACACGTCCCTGTCCTTCGAATAATAAGTTGGGCAGTGAGAGTTGTCTTTGGAGGCGAAAAGGTCTACTTCTGCCTTGCCAAAGGTCTTCCAGATCTTCTGAACCACCTGCGGATGGAGCATCCACTCCTCTGAGGGGACATTGCTCCGAGATAACATATCCGCTCCTTGGTTCAGTCTGCCCGGCAGGTGTGCTGCCCTCAGTGAGCGCAGGTTGAGCTGAGCCCATTCCAGAAGGCGCTCTGCCAGAATAAAGAGGCGCTTTGAGGAGACACCTCCGTGGTGATTTATGTAGGACACCACGGACATGTTGTCTGAGTGAATCAGCACATGGCGTCCTATTAGTTCCGCCAGGAAAAACTGGCAGGCTCGACAAACTGCTAGCATTTCTAAGCAGTTGATGTGGAAGCCGCTCTCCGCCTTCGACCAATGGCCGAAGGTTGGTTTGCCTTCATACAGCGCCCCCCAACCTGTGTTGGAGGCGTCTGTCCTGACAACTTTCCTGGTGTGGACCAACCCCATGGCCACGCCCTTCTTCATCCACCGTGGGTTCTTCCAGGGGGTCAGGGCTGTCACACAGGCCTGATTCACCCTGATATGCAAGCGTCCGTGACGCCATGCGTTGTGTGGAACCCGTGGTTTCAACCAGCGTTGAAGGGGGCACATGCGGAGCAGGCCCAGCTGTAACACTGGCGATGCTGCGGCCATAAGGCCCAGCATTCTCTGAAACACTTTGAGTGGGCGAGCGGTGTTGCTCTTGAAGGAGGCCGCGAGTTTCTGAATGGCCAGAGCGCATTCTGGCGCTATCACCGCTCTCATGCGAGCTGAGTCCAGAACTGTACCCAGGAACGATACTCGTTGGCTGGGAGACAGTGCGCTTTTGGGGAAATTGACCCTGAGCCCCAGGCACTCTAAGTGGCTGAGGATGAGGGTTCTGTGTGAAAGTAGTTCCACCTCTGACTGGGCCAGAATGAGCCAGTCGTCGAGGTAGTTGAGAATGCGGATTCCCAGCTGTCTCA
Organism: Aspiorhynchus laticeps; assembly: GCA_023376895.1. Lineage (NCBI taxonomy): Eukaryota > Metazoa > Chordata > Actinopteri > Cypriniformes > Cyprinidae > Aspiorhynchus > Aspiorhynchus laticeps. The sequence continues at coordinate 7,139 of JALXFT010001258.1, forward strand.
GAGGGGAAAGAGCCGTGTCCATGCACTTCGTAAAAGTACGGGGGGCCAGAGACAGCCCAAAGGGTAGGACCGTGTACTGGTAAGCCACTCCCTCGAAGGCAAATCTCAAGAATCGTCTGTGATGGGGGGCTATCTGGATGTGAAAGTATGCGTCTTTCAGGTCCAGAGAACAGAACCAGTCCCCTGTGCGAATCTGCGAGAGGATCTGCTTCAGCGTGATCATCCTGAACGGCCGTCTAATGGGGGCGTGATTCAGGCGTCTGAGATCGAGGATGGGCCGGAGGCCGCCATCCTTCTTGGGGACGAGGAAGTAACGGCTGTAAAAGCCTGACTCGCTCAGAGCTGGCGGGACCATTTCTATGGCTCCTTTTTCCAGCAACGTCATCACCTCTGAGTGTAAAACACGAGCGTTCTCGCCCTGCACCGAGGTGGAGACCACGCCGCTGAAACGCGGGGGTCTTTGAGCGAATTGGAGTGAATAACCTCGTTTTATTATCCCCATAACCCAATCTGACACTCCGGGGATGGCCTGCCAGGCCTCAGCCCACGTGGCAAGGGGTTGGATAAACTCGAGTGGCCGGCTGCACGGAGGCAGGGCACTCGTGAGGGACGGAAGAGGAAAATTGCTCTCTTTTCGAGAATGTTTGTGTTTTATTTTTTCCACTGTCACAGCGGACGGTTGCATGGGCGCTTGTACGGGCCCTGTAGCAACAAACACAATTCCCTCTGCACCCGGAAGAGAACGGGGTGAAAAGAGGTTTCTTAAGAGAGGCCTTTTGGTAGGCGGTCCGTCCGTGGCGGGACTCGACTCTCTCCTCTTCCTGTCCTGCAGATCAGGAGGACGCCGGAGGCGTAGGGTCCAACGCTATCTTGGGTCGGGGGCCCTGACGCTTCGGAAAGGGGTGGCGTCTGGCTGAGCGTGAACGCCCTCGCGTCTGCTGAGTCTTGGCAGACTGAGGGGCGGAAATGGCAGGTGCAGGCTTCGCGGGCTGCTGAGTCGGCGCAGTCTTAAGACACTTCAAAGACTTGAAGTTCAGTCGTTCATCAGTGGACCACTCCCAGCAAGGGGAACTAACATGTTTTCATGGGTGCTTGGGCTGAATACATGGCTACAAAGAACCTGCAGTACAAAAGGAGTCAACTTCATCGACAACTTCAATATTTTCTGGGGCCACAGACAACTGTTTAAACTGGATGGCCTCCACCCAAACAAACTTGGTGCAAGAGTGCTAAAGGACAATTTCTATTTCTCCCTCCGTCATCCTTCAGTGGTGTGTGCCAATCCACTCACACACTCACCTGGACAGAATATGAGTGACCACAGGACTTCATATCACCTTCCGAGTCATTATGTGGTTGAAGAATCCCACAAGGACACTGATAACGCCACACAGCCAAAACAAGCACTGCTCATGGACATCCCGGCTGAGCCCTGCCCACAGAGCTCATCACATGCAGACTGTGACGTATTACAACAGCTCCAAGACTCAGCACCCAAGGACGACTTTCTGGAAAACAGCCTGGGAAGCCAGGACAACACATCACCAGAGCTAGAGTCCCGCTCACCAGACACACTATCCCTCTCTCCAGCATCTCCACTTCTAAGCTTTTCACAGAAAATGGAGGAATTGGTCTATGCTGGGACCAAACCCTCTGCAAGCCCCCAGATATCAACTAAAAAACGGCGGGCCCCCCAACCACCAAAGACTGCAGGCTCAGCTCTCCCGCCTCCTCCTGTGAGAGCTCTCCGACCGCTGCCACAACGCCAGGGCCCAAACTCTCTTCCATCGGCTGTAGGTGAACCAAAAACAACTGATAACAGCTCTTAGTGATATGTGTCGGGTCCCCGCTATATTAGCAGCAACATTCACAAATGTTTACAAAACAAGCGGGAACCCAGTATGCCTGTAGCCTTCTCTATTTCTGTTTTATCACGTGATAGAAAGTCTAAGGCCTTCTCAAGCCGTACGGCTGACCCATCTAATCTGCGGCCTGTAATGCATCAGTCTAAGATTGCTGTAGAGACAAAATGTAATTCCATCAAGTTAGCATTTTTAAACACTCGCTCACTAAAAAATAAATAATTTGTGATCAATGATTTAATAACCACAAACAACCTGGATTTTATGTTTCTAATTGAAACATGGCTAGAAGACAACTGCAGTGCAACAGTCCTCACTGAAACAGCCCCTCCTAACTTTAATTTTATAAGTGTCTGCAGGACTGTTAGGAGAGGTGTAGGTGTAGCTGCTCTGTTTAAAGATGTTTATCAATGCAAGCAAGTGTCATTTGGTCAGTACTTGTCTTTTGAATATCTAGGTATAGTGCTGAAAGGTGCCCCACGCATTCTGTTTATCGTCATTTACAGGCCTCCAAAATACTCTCCAGCCTTTGTTGAAGAGTTCACAGAACTGTTATCAATGATTTCCTCAGAGTTTGACTGTTTTGCTATTGCAGGGGATTTTAATATTCACATAGATAATGCTGAAATCAAAACTACAAAAGAAATTATAACTGTTTTAAACACTTTTGACCTGATTCAGCATGTGCATGGACCCACACACAATCGTGGACACACTCTAGATTTACTCATCAGTAGAGGTCTAAACATTTCATCCATTGTTATTAAGGATGTAGCTCTGTCTGATCACTTCTGTATTTTCTTTGATATATTGATCTCTGTCACCACTGAATCTAGATCTGTCTCTGTCAGAAAGAGATGCATTAATGAGAACACTAGTGTGCTATTTATGAAGGCAATATCTTTAACACCAAGCATGTCTGCAGACTCTGTTGATCTTCTCCTGGATTCATTTAACTCAAAAGTTAAGAATGTTATTGATGATATTGCACCGATAAAGGTCAGCAAGAAGAATGGCAGACAAAAATCATTTTGGAGAAAATCAACAGCAGTTCAGAATATGAAAAGACAATGCAGAAAAGCTGAGCGGATGTGGCGGAAGACGAAACTTGAAATACACTATAGCATCTATAAAGACAGCCTTCATGCTTTCAATTTGGAACTAGCCACAGCTAGACAGACCTTCTTCTCAAACCTTATAAACAGTAACTTAAACAACACTCGCACTCTTTTTGCTACTGTTGAGAGACTGACAAACCCCCCAAGTCAGATTCCCAGTGAAATGCTCTCTGACAGCAAATGCAATGAGTTTGCTTCCTTCTTTTCAGAGAAGATCAGTAATATCAGAAAGGAGATTGGCACATCTTCCTGTAATACAGAGGTCACACAGATTCGACAGCAATCTCAAAAAGAAGTGACTATGTCTGTTTTTAAAACAATTGATAGCAAAATTTTGGAAGAAATAGTACAGCATCTTAAATCGTCAACCTGCTATCTTGACACACTTCCCACATCTTTTTTCAAAAGTGTGCTTAACTGTTTAGAAGCAGATCTCTTAGAAGTGGTGAACACCTCACTTCTTTCTGGGACTTTTCCAAACTCCCTGAAAACTGCAGTTGTTAAGCCCCTTCTGAAAAAGTGCAATCTTGATAACACCATGTTGAGCAACTATAGACCAATATCAAATCTTCCTTTCATAGGTAAGATTATTGAAAAGGTAGCTTTTAATCAGCTGAACAACTACTTAAACTCAAATGGATACCTGGATAATTTTCAATCTGGTTTCCACGTGCATCACAGCACAGAGACAGCACTCATTAAGATAATAAATGATATTCGCTTTAATTCTGATTCTGGCAAAATATCAGTGCTGGTACTACTAGATCTTAGTGCTGCGTTTGACACTGTCGATCATAACATACTTCTAGAGAGACTGGAAAACCGGGTCGGGCTTTCTGGGATGGCACTCAAATGGTTCAGGTCATACTTAGAAGGGAGAGGTTATTATGGGAGTATAGGAGAGCATAAGTCTAAGTGGATGTCCATGACATGCGGAGTCCCACAAGGCTCAATTCGTGCACCGCTCTTATTTAGCCTGTATATGCTCCCACTAAGTCAGATAATGAGGAAGAACCAAATTGCCTATCACAGCTATGCTGATGATACCCAGATCTACCTAGCCTTATCTCCAAATGATTATAGCCCCATTGACTTCCTCTGTCAATGCATTGATGAAATTAACAGTTGGATGTGCCAAAACTTTCTTCAGTTAAACAAGGAGAAAACTGAAGTCATTGCATTTGGAAACAAAGATGAAGTTCTCAAGGTGAATGCATACCTTGACTCTAGGGGTCAAACAACTAAAAATCAAGTCAGAAATCTTGGGGTGATTCTGGAGACAGACCTTAGTTTTAGTAGTCATGTCAAAGCAGTAACTAAATCAGCATATTATCATCTCAAAAACATTGCAAGTATTAGATGTTTTGTTTCCAGTCAAGACTTGGAGAAACTTGTTCATGCCTTTATCACCAGCAGGGTGGATTATTGTAATGGTCTCCTCACCGGCCTTCCAAAGAAGACCATTAGACAGCTGCAGTTCATCCAGAACGCTGCTGCCAGGATTCTGACTAGAACCAGAAAATCTGAGCATATCACACCAGTCCTCAGGTCCTTACACTGGCTTCCAGTTACATTTAGGATTCATTTTAAAGTACTTTTACTCGTTTATAAGTCACTCAATGGTCTAGGACCTAAATATATTGCAGATATGCTCACTGAATATAAACCTAACAGACCACTCAGATCATTAGGATCGAGTCAGTTAGAAATACCAAGGGTTCACACAAAACAAGGGGAGTCCGCTTTTAGCTATTATGCCGCCCGCAGCTGGAACCAGCTTCCAGAAGAGATCAGATGTGCTAAAACATTAGCCACATTTAAATCCAGACTCAAAACTCATCTGTTTAGTTGTGCATTTGTTGAATGAGCACTGTGCTACGTCCAAACTGACTGCATTGTATTTTATGTATAATCCTTTTCTATTTAACTATTTTAAATTTCATTTTAAATCAATTTCTATATCATTTTAAAATTCCTTGTTTTATTATTTTTAATTCCTTGTTTTTATTGCTGTGAATGATTATTTCACTTTCTTTTATGTAAAGCACTTTGAATTACCACTGTGTATGAAATGTGCTATATGAATAAACTTGCCTTGCCTTGCCTTAAGGCGACTCTGAGCAGCTGCTGAGCTGGAGCGCTTGGCAGGAAGTGTCGCATAACCTGTGACGCCTTCTGTGCTTCTGTGAAGCGCTCAGCGAATCCTTTCACCGCAGGCCCAAAGAGGCCGCTGGGGGAAATCGGAGCATCAAGGAAGGAGACCTTGTCCGCATCCTTAATCTCCGTCAGCGTGAGCCACAGGTGACGCTCGAGCACCACCAGGCCGGCCATAGACCTTCCTATGGCTTGGGCGGTTGTCTGGCTCGCAAAGCCAGGTCTGTTGCACTTCTCAGCTCCCTGAGAGTCGCAGGATCAGGCTCAGACTCTTGGCCTGATCGACCTGTAGAACCGCCATAGTGTGGAGTGCCGAAGCCGCCTGTCCAGCTGAAGCGTAGGAGCGTCCAGCGAGTGCTGAAGTGGTCCTGCATGACTTGGATGGGTGACTGGCCTTCGCCTTCCAGCCGATGGCAGTGGGTGGGCAGAGATGTGCAGCCACTGACTTATCTAGTTGAGGCATCCTCTCATACCTCTTTTCTTCAGCGCTGTCAATTATGGTGAGGGCGGATGAAGCGGAAGTACGGAGGCGGGCAGAGTAAGGGGAGCGCCAAGATCTCGTGAGCTCGTCGTGAACTTCAGTGAAGAACGGCGAGGGTCGTTGCTAAGGGGCCTGACGGCGCCCCGGCAGGAACCACTCATCCAGACAGCTGCGAGAGGGCTCATCTGGTGGAGACCACTCCAAACCCAGCTCTTTAACCGCTTTTGAGAGGACACGGAAAAGTTCGGCATCCATCCCGGCTTTGGCGGCGCTGGGCGTGGGCAAACGTGAGGGGGCGGGGTCAGTTATCGAGCCCGACAGCTCCTCAGCATCTGAAGCTGCCAGTGACATGCTGTCATCGGCCAACTCATCGTCACTTCCCCCGAACAAGACCAGATCGCTCGCGCTTGCAGAGGGATGCTGGTCAGGTTGGGGAAAAAAAGGACGGGAGAAACCTCTCTGTGTGGCGAGAGCGAGTCACGCGTGATCTGAGCCTGCGTGAGCTTGCTCTCAACCGGGCGCTGAGATCCTCTGCCCCGCTGCTTTTTCCTCACAGGTCCCTGGGAGGAAGAAAACGGGAGGGCGCAAGGGGCAGGATCACTCTCTGAAAAGAAAGCGATCCGCGAGCACAGAGAGGCGAGACTGATGCTCTCGCAGTGAGAACAATCAGAGCCAGCGAGCGTGGCATCTGCATGGGATTTCCCCAAGCAGGAAACACACTCGCTGTGACCGTCATCGGCGTGCAGGGGAGACCTGCACGAGCCGCAGTAACGGCGCGGCATTAGAACGCCGATTTGCTCTTTTTGAAACTTACGTGAGAATTGCCGGATGGCGGAAGCGAACGGGACCAGAACTCCTGCGATGCTGGGGCGTGTAGAAAAGGCGGATCAGCCGAGCAGATCGAGGTCGCTGGGTCCAGCTGCGAGGCGTGTCAACGGCGAGTAGGCTTCTGGGTCAGTGTAGACGAAGTCGTCGTCGCTGAAGGAGAAGAAATCTGAGGATCCTATGGCGAAACGACTGCTTATATAGCCAGATGCCTTGCCCATTTTGGCAGGATCTGGCGGGAATCGTCGCCATAGGTTCGTGCAGCTTCGCTGCTGACCCATTGGTTCGTTTTTTACCACTGCACGAACCAATAGTCGTGCAGTTTCACTGCGTGATTGAATAAGACTTCAGTTCAGGAGAAAAAAGGCTTTTTCCCATATGCGTCTTTATCAAGATGCAGTACGAGTGGAGTATCGACAGGGAACTCTTGTTAGCACTTGTTAGCTTGCCAGCTGAATCACATAGCTCCATATGCTTTGATCTTGTTTAACCTCCAACCTGCATTACAGGACCTAGGAAGCGTCTGCTTGTAGAATGCAATTCATTTAACTTTTATGGTATCTGGTGATGAGAGGGAAGACAGAGGGTGAGTATCATCAGGTAAGTAACACAGGTTAGTATACTCAGCTAGCAGTCCGCTGTAGAGAGTGAAGGTCCGAGTAGTATCCACCAGCCTCAATGTCATGGCAGCCTTGTGACTTCAAGATCAGACAGTGGTGCAGGATGAGGAGTGAGCTTATATCCAGGTCCTAATGACTGTGGTGATGAGGAGCAGGTGTGCATGATCATTAATCAGGTGCAGGTGAAGGTGATCAGTGATGGAGGAATACGGGCCATTCTGTGACAGTACCTCCCCCTCCCGGACGGCGCGTCCCGCGACGTAATAACAAAAACCTGGGAGGGGGGGTGGGCGCCCTGAATGTCGGTGGAAGACATGGACACAGGGAAGGCATCCAGGGCGGAACTGGAGATTCAGGAAGCCATGGCGGAACAGGAGGTTCAGGAGGCCATGGCGGATCCGGGGCTTCGGGAGGCCATGGCAGATCTGGAGGCTCGGGAGACCATGGCCTATTTCCTTTGGGCGGCCATGGTGGGTCAGGGATCTCCGTGGCCTTGGCTCTGGGCCCGGCCACCCAGGCAGAGGATATATAGCCCCCCCAAAAAATTTTCTTGGGGAAGCTCCCCTCTGGTGGGCATTCTGGAGGAGCGGGCTCTTGAGGAGGCTCTGGATGAGCGAGTTCTTGGAGGTGCTCTGGAGGAGCGGGCACTAGGGGGCACTCTGGAGGCGCAGGCACTAGGGGGCGCTCTGGAGGTGCGGAACCATAGGGGCGCTCTTGCAGCGCAGAATCAGGACGGCTGGGCGGAACCAGCGGGACTTCAGGACGGCTGGGCGGAACCAGCGGGAACTTAGGAGGGCACTGGCGTGGAGCAGCCACTGGAGGGCACTGGCGTGGAGCAGCCACTGGAGGGCACTTTTGAAGCACGGACACTCGGGTGAGCTCGGGAGAGCTGGACGGAACCAGCAGGGGCTCTGGAGGATCGGACACTCGGGGAAGCTCTGGCCACGCTACCTCTCTGGGGCGCTCTGGCAGCGCAAACTCTCTGGAACGCTCTGGCAGCGCAAACTCTCTGGGGCGCTGTGGCAGCGCGGAGCTGGACGGGACCAGCAGGAACAACGGAGAGCTGGACGGGACCAGCGGAAACACAGGAGGGCTGGACGGAACCAGCGGAGACTTAGGAAGAGGTTTGCGAGGAGAGGGCACAGGAATGCGCTGGCGTGGCGCTGGCACAGGAGGGCGCAGTTGAGGAGCAGGTTCTGGGGAGAGGAGAGGAGCCAGGAATCCTGAGGGAATAGCCTCATCCATAAGCTCCTGCTTCATTACGGGCGGTAGCCCATACTTAACCGCGGCCGGCGGAACCCTCATAATCGCGGACGGCGGTAGCATCATCGCCGCGGGCGACGGAACCATCTTCGTCGCAGGCGGTGGCATCATCACCGCGAGAGGCGGAACCATCATCGCCATCTCAGGCGGCGGAACTATCATCGCCGTGACCGGCGGAATCATCATCGTCGCTTCAGGCGGCGGAACCATCATCGTCGCGGACGGGAGCATCATCGTCGCGAGTGGCGGAACCATCGTCGCCATCTCAGGCGGCGGAACTATCATCGCCGTGACCGGCGGAATTATCGTCGTCGCTTCGGGCGGCGGAACCATCATCGTTGCGTCGGGCGGAACTCCGACTCGGGATCTGAGACTATCCAGACACTTGAAGACAGTCTCCTGCCAGGTGAGGCTGGAAGTGTCTGGGAGCTTCAAGGGGTGATGGGCAGTGATCCCGAGCCAGAACAAGATCTTGAGGGCTCGATCCTCTAGCGAGCTGGAGAGGGCGAATAGCACAAATTCCCTCACAAAGTCCAGCGGGTCGTGGATTGCATAAGCCCTATTAATAAATGAAGCCGCCTCCATATCGGTGTGGTCCGCTTACATCTTCGGTTGAGGGTCTGATCTTCTGTTACGGAACTGCCAGACACAAAGGTAAGTGTAGAAGAGGTTGAGTTTATTACAGGATTAGGTGAGACAACAGTGGTGAGAGTCTTTGCGTGAGGTAAGTGGCTTTCTAGATGTATAGTGGATAGTGCGCTGGGATTCTGATTGTGTCTCTGTCCTTTGGCAGGTTTGTGGCGGATAGGAATCCTGGAGAGCCTGCGAGTCTCTAGAGTCCACAGATGAACAGGTATCTGGTGATGAGAGGGAAGACAGAGGGTGAGTATCATCAGGTAAGTAACACAGGTTAGTATACTCAGCTAGCAGTCCGCTGTAGAGAGTGAAGGTCCGAGTAGTATCCACCAGCCTCAATGTCATGGCAGCCTTGTGACTTCAAGATCTGACAGTGGTGCAGGATGAGGAGTGAGGTTATATCCAGGTCCTAATGACTGTGGTGATGAGGAGCAGGTGTGCATGATCATTAATCAGGTGCAGGTGAAGGTGATTAGTGATGGAGGAATACGGGCCATTCTGTGACAGTAGGGTCTAACATACATGTTGTTGGTTTAGATGATTTAACAAGTTTATACAATTCTTCCTCTCCTATAGTAGAGAATGAGTGGAATTGTTCCTCGGGGATCTATGGTGCACTATTTGATGCGATACTGTAGCTGACGGCTGCATGGTTACAATTTTATCTCTGATAGTATCGATCTTGGAAGTAAAGTAGTTCATAAAATCATTACTGCTGTGCTCTTGGGAAATGCCAACACCTGTTGATGCTTTATTTTTCGTTAATTTAGTGACTGTATTGAATAAATACCGGGGTTTATGTTTGTTTTCTTCTAAAAGAGACGAAAAGTAATCAGATCTAGCAGTTTTTAATGCTTTTCTGTAGGATAGGATACTTTCCCGCCAAGCTATACGAAATACCTCTAGTTTTGTTTTCCTCCAGCTGCGCTCCATTTTCCGGGCTGCGCTCTTTAGAGTGCGAGTGTGCTCATTATACCACGGTGTTGGACTCTTTTCCATAATCTTCCTTAAGCGTAAAGGAGCAACTGTATCTAAAGTGCTGGAAAAGAGAGAGTCCATAGTCTCTGTTACATCATCAAGTTGTTCTGAGCTGTTGGATATGCTGAGGAATTGAGATAAATCAGGAAAATTACTTACAAAGCAATCTTTTGTGCTAGAAGTGATGGTTCTACCATACTTGTAACAAGGAGTAGAATTTACAGTTTTAGCTATATGGAGTTTACACAAGACTAGATAATGATCTGAGATATCATCGCTTTGCTGCAGAATTTCAACACCACTAACATCAATTCCATGTGACAGTATTAAATCTAGAGTATAATTTCGACAATGAGTAGGTCCTGAAACGTGTTGTCTAACCCCAATAGAGTTCAGAATGTCTATGAATGCTGATCCTAATGCATCTTTTTCATTATCGACATGGATATTAAAATCGCCAACAATTAAGACTTTATCTGCAGCCAATACTAACTCAGATAGAAAATCAGCAAATTCTTTAATAAAGTCTGTATGGTGCCCTGGTGGCCTGTATACATTAGCCAATACAAACATCAGGGGATTTATCATGAACACGTGTTTCTCTAGATAATGTTATACGCAGCACCATAACTTCAAATGAGTTATACTTAAAGCCTGCCCTCTGAGAAATACTGCTATAAATTGTAGCAACACCTCCCCCTTTGCCTTTTGGACGTGGCTCATTTTTATAGCTGTAATCTTGGGGGGTGGACTCATTTAAAGTAATGTATTCATCTGGTTTTAGCCATGTTTCTGTCAAACAGAGCAAATCTAGGTTATGATAATTAATCAAATCATTTACAAAAAGTGATTTTGTAGAAAGGGACCTGATATTCAGTAAGCCAAGTTTTATAAATTGTTTCTGTGTGTTGTAAACATTTTTTATTTGTTGAACATCAATTAAATGGTTACTCATAAATTGGTTTGGACGTTTTCTGTATTTTCTAGTTTGGGGAACAGACACAGTCTCTATAGTGTGATATCTAGGTGAAGGAGTCTCTATTTGCTGAGAATTAACTGACTTCTGTGACGTGAGGCGGCTAGCAGACGGTCGGTTTAGCCAGTCTGTCTGCTTCCTGACCTGGGCCCCAGTTAGTCAAGTATGAACTCTAAGACTATGTGCCAAATTTCTAGAGAGAAGAGCGGCACCACCCCAGGAGGGATGAATCTCTTTTCAACAGGTCAGGTCTGCCCCAAAAACTCGTCCAATTGTCTATAAAACCTATGCTATTCTGCGGGCACCACTTAGACATTCAGCCATTGAGTGATGACAGTCTGCTATGAATCTCATCACCCCGGTAAGCAGGGAGGGGGCCAGAGCATATTACAGTGTCTGACATCGTACTTGCAAGTTCACACACCTCTTTAACATTATTTTTAGTGATCTCTGACTGGCGAAGTCGAACATCATTAGCGCCGGCGTGGATAACAATCTTACTGAATTTACGTTTAGCATTAGCCAGCACTTTTAAATTTGCCAAGATGTCAGGCGCTCTGGCTCCCGGTAAACAATGGACTATGGTGGCTGGTGTCTCTATTTTCACGTTCCGTACAATAGAATCGCCAATAACTAGAGCACTTTCACCAGGTTTCTCAGTGGGTGCGTCACTGAGTGGGGAGAACCTGTTTGATGTTCTGATCGGAACGGAAGAGCGGTGTTTTGACACGCGACTAGGCCGCCTCACTGTCACCCAGTTGCCCTGCTGCGGGGGCGCTAACGTTACCGGAACCGAACAATGTACAGGAGTCCCTTAGCTAATCACATCCAAAGCAGTATCTACAGCCCTCACATTCTTACTGTCCTCAACTAAAGTTTGGATGTGTGTCTCTAGTTCTAAAACCTTCTCTGTCAGCCTAACTATTTCCCTACATTTATCACATGTGAATCCCTCATCGCTGACAGAGAGAGATAAACTATACATGTGGCAAACTGTGCAAATAACAATAGCAGGAGAAGAAGCCATTACTCACCGTGATTGATGAATGATACCAACTTAACTTACCACTTACCACCTACCACTTACCACTGTTGTTTGATGAACTCGTGAAAAACGGAGCGAGAGATAAATGAAAACGGAGCGATTAAAAAGAAAACAATAATAGGCGCGAATAGCAACGCGAATGGAACCGTGAGTGACAAGCTAACCGGCTAGCGAATGCTAACGCGCTGCACTCTCGGTTTTAAAAGCGAGCGATCAGATTAGTTTGATAGATAATACCAGAAATATGGTGGGAATTAAGTTATATATTATTACTTTAAACAACAGACAGTGAAAGTAAGGTAAATATTCAATAAAAAGCGGAGATACAATTGCAAACCTCTCAGCAGTACAGCAGTACAACAGACAGGAACAGACTGAAGCAATCGATCAGCAAAAACCAAGGTGAAGCTGACACTGATAAAGGATGAGTTCTGTATTTGATTTTTTTTTATTTTAAGCTTGTTTTCGTATGTTTTTTTTGAGGAGGACGAGCTAAAGGGTCAGGAAAACATCCCAGAAAATAATGAAAATGTTTTAAATCCAAAACATGTCTAAAAAGGTTACTGAAATTTCTTGATGGCATGTTAGCAGTTTTTATTCTAGCATGCTAGCAGGCTGAGTAATAGCAGTTTAAAGTGGCCGACCGTCAGGCCCCGTCACATCCCTGTGTGTCCTGTGACACGGCCTTACAAATGAATGGCATTGTTCTTTTTTATTACCTTTATTGCATATAATATGTATTTAATGCATGACTTTGTAAAACATTATTTGAATAAATAGACATTCCACTGTAAATTTGAAGCTTTTTACGCTCATCGACCAATTTTTTTAATTTTGTACCTCTTTTACCTAGGCCTATATAGCTATAGATATAATTATCATCTATATTAGCTTTGAGTAATGATGACTTTAATTATTCCAATTCATACAGGTTGCAGTTATGCCTAGTTCACACTGCTCGATTTTCAAACTCGTCGGATCGCCGTTGTTTTCACACTGCATGACTATCTGGGGTAGCATTCAGTCGCTGCTGTGTTCACATTGCACGATGGATCAGCGACCGGAGTTCTCGAGCGAGACTGGAAGTATTAAAAAAATATATAGCCCGCAAATTGTCTGTGCACTGATTTCCAGCTACAAAAAGAAAAGCAGATTATGCAGGCGGGAGATGCAGGGAACAGGGAAAGAGAGGTAAATAATAATTTTGCAGTAACTGTAATGCTGATGTTGCGGCTGGTCAAGCAAATGTTTGTGCTTGTTTCTGTATGATATAATTGTATTGAAATATTGATATTCTGGTATATAACTCCTCCCTGAACTTCCCTCTGCCCTGTATCTTGCTCTCTCATTGGCTGAAGGTCATCGACGATGTATTTTTCAGTCAGAACTCATTGCACACAGCGTGATTGTGAATCACCGACAGCTCCAGATATTTAGCATGCCAAATATTTCACGGGCGTTGGTGACGCATCGGCGATTCCCTCAGATCACGTCTTTGATAATTCACACTGCGTGATTGTCACTCGCCTGAACGAGCACCGATTTGCCTCCGATCTCGGGCATTTGTTGGCGATTTATCCTGTTTTAACCTGATTTAACCTGTCGACGAGTGAAAAATCGTGCAGTGTGAACTCGGCATTAGATTTCTCCAGTTAGTGCAGCTGAGAGACAAAGGCAATGTCGTGAACGACTAAATGCAGACCCTGAGAGAAAGGAAAAACATCTTCAAAAAGAAAGGGAGAGATGGAGGCAGAAAAGGGAAAGAAGAAATAGTATTCATGTGTTCAATGAGTGAGACCAAAGACAATTTTCGCTATTACCATGTAATTTCCTAAGTAATAATGTAGCTATTACTATAGTATAACCCTGTTACTGAGCCGTAATATGATGTGGCACCACAGTTACTTTACATTGTGCTGTTCAGTTAAATGTTTATTGATTACATTTGCTGTATCATAGTAAAATGTACTTTATATAGTATGAAGTTATATTTCCATAGAACTACACAGTAATTGAATAGAGTAGTGTAACCTTTTAATGACTGTTAAATGGTTGTGTGACAGTAACTTCTAGTCTAATATTACATTAACATTAAAATTATAATAATAATTTAAAATAGGAATGCTTATCAAAACTTAAGAACACAAAACATAACTTTTTCTGCATCAAAGAAATCCATAAATTCAGTCCTGTCACAGCACCGTCAGTCCTGTCACACCAATATAAGTCCTGTCACAGGAAATTATGATATAAAAATGTACTATTTGAGGAAATATTGATGAATTAATCTCTTTAACTGTGTAGATGAAGGTGGGGGTAAATATACACTGCTATGTTTTTGTAAAAATCTCCTATGTAAAGGTAGTTTTTTTCAACTATATGAGTGCCTGGCGGGTATTCTGTGATTTTTGTGTACTACAGTTGACCGAAAAGTTGCTTATATTTCTTAGAGTAATTACACAACCATGTTAAATACAATCAGGGACATGTGATCAATAAGAAAATGCTATTTGTATCAAATAAATGTATTAGGTAACCATTCTAACATATACAAATTTGTCTGTGACAGGGCCTGACATTTTATGGGTGAAATGAGTATAAAAATGTATTTTATTCAATCATAAAAACATGCTGAGATGGCACGATATGCGTTTCTCATAGTTTAACATGTCCTCCATATGACTCAACGTTCAGATTTAATAATAAGAGTTTTTTTCCCCCAAGATTTTTACAAGTGGAAATGTACGTTTCTGGTAGAATGTCCCTTATGCAATAGTGGCCGTAGGCAAACAGAGGAATGCAATTTGTGCTGCTTTGCATGACCACAAGCAAACACAGAGCCTTAAATGGTCAAATGCAAATACGTGCATGTGTAACACAACAAAACAAAGCAACAAATAAAAATGTTCCACCTGGGGGCTGTTTCATAAAACTAGTTTACCAAATAAGCCAGGCTTATTTAAGTTATTCTGACTTATTGTTACTTGATTTGGTTTCTGAAAGCAAAATTACCATAGCTCAAGCTCAGTCACTGTGGCAACTTATGCTGAGAAACTAACCTGGGCTGTGTTTCCCAAAAGCATTGTAAGCTTAAGTACATCGTAGACCCATTGAAACCAATGGAGCTACGATCAATTTAGAATCAGAATCAGAAAGAGCTTTTATTGCCTAGTATGCTTGCAAGGAATTTGTTTTAGTGTCATAAGCTTCCAGTTCACAGAGACAACAATGACACACAGACAATAAAAATAAGTTGAGAATAAAAAATACACATAATTAATATAAATAAACAAAAATTGAAAAAGAAAAAATATTTGAAACAAATAATTGTATGTACAGTTGTGCTATAGATGATAGAATTGGATAGAATAGAAGGAGATGCAGGGATGTGCTAGGATGGAGGTGGTAGCAAATAAATATTAGGTTATTGCACACTGTTACTGCATAATGGGGGGGGGGGGATTTAACTGTTCATAAGTTGGCTTGCCTGGGGGAAGAAACTGTTCTTGTGCCTGGCTGTCCTTGTAATTGGGGCTCTGTAGCGCCGGCCAGATGGCAAAAGTTCAAAAAGGGGATGACTAGGATGTGAGGGATCCAGAGTGATTTTCTGAGCACTTTTCCTCACTCTGGATGGGTACAGTTCTTGAAGGGTGGGCAGGGGGCACCGATAATCTGTTCAGCAGACCGAACTGTTCTCTGTAGTCTTCTGATCCCTGATTAGGCTTACGATGCTTTTGGGGAAACACAGGTCAGGAGCAGGCTAACTGTCAGGCTAAGCTGAGCTCCTCTAACACTGACCAATAGGAACGCATCGATATTACCACTGACTCTCTCACATACAATTTGTTCACTTTATTATTAGTCCAAATATAAAAGTGTACATAATATACAACTTAAATAATCAAATAAGCCTTTCTCTCTGAATTTATGACAGCTGTACCTTTTATGGTTATTAGTAGAACATTAAAACATGCAATCTAAAATTGCTTTTTAAAGCATTAATGCATTAAAAACACTAAATCAAAAGTTAAAATCACTGAATTAAAAATGAAAAAAAAAAATAGAAATCAGACTACATTTTAACTGATAAGAGGAACACATTTAACTCATTTGAGCTAGTATGGCTGTATTAAGCTTACATTTGATTTACAGTTACTGCTATCATAAAAATACACGTATATGTAGGATTAAAATTCTATGTGTCACATTTAATGTCCAACAACAAATATTTTAGCAGAATGTATATTTTATTCAGAATTATTGCGCAATTATTATATTCGGCTCCATCTGTGTAGTGCGCAGCAGCGCTTGTTCACTCGCTCCTGACAGCAAAATAGATATATTTGCATGACTTTCTAACATTTACAGATGAAAAATATACCTGTGATGTGTCAGTTATGCACTGAGGAAAACACAATGTTTCAAATTCATTAAACAGCACAAATATTCGCTGTTTGCCGTGGTGGATCGATTTGATCCATGATCGACATTAAGGGCTGCTTAAGAATAAGCGTGCACATCAAATTATCCTGACTCATTGAACTTGGATCGAATTAGTGAGATTGCGTGAACTTAAATTGTTGTTTATGAGACCGCTTTAGTCTCGATTGATTTGTTAGGTTATTTCTAGTAATGGCAAAGTGAAGCATTCTGAACCAGTGAAGCTTTCAACCCAAATGTATCGGAAAAAGGTTCATTACTCTAAGCCAGGGATCTCCAACCCTGCTCCTGGAGAGCTACCGTCCTGCAGATTTCAGTTCCAACCCTGCTGCAAATCAAATCACGTTTATTGTCACATCATCACAGGACATGTGCCTTGATGAGTGAAATTCTTGAGAGCGTGCTCCAGACAGTGCAGAAACAATTAACATATAGACAGTACCATTACATACTTACAGACTTATACAGATGACAATGTGCAATATACACATACATATACTCAGTACACACAGTGTACTATTAGACATACTTACAGTTATCAATACACATTATACACCGTATGTACACATTCTACATTATGTACTCATATATGTACACATATATACATACACAGTAATGTGCAACGGTGCAGTAGATTGTACATAAGCTGGATACGCAAATGTCATGTATGTGCATTGGATGGTATCCAGTGGTAGCAGATGGATTGTTGTATTAGTGCAGCGTGTACGTGTATGTCCAGTTTGAACTGTGGAGTTAAAGTGCTGTGCGTGGCATATTGTAAAGTGGGAGTGTGCTGTAAGGTGTATTAGTTCTAGCTGTTCATTAGCCATTCAACACACCTGTCTGAAATTAACAAGTATTGTTGTAAGCACCTGATTAGCTTGTTCAGGTGTGTTTGATTGGGGTTGGAGCTGAAATCTGTAGGACAGTAGCTCTCCAGGAGCAGGGTTGGAGATCCCTGCTCTAAGCTTTTTAAAACGGTTCATGCTTGTGGTCATAAAAATGAATAACACCTTCCAAAGTGCCGTGTTCCATTACAGCTGCTAGTTTGACATCTGGTTCTACAACTGATACTTTGTTTTAATTTATTGTATAAAAATAATGGCCATTGTCAAAGTCATTCATTTGTACACTAAAATAATTCAAATTAATCAAACATAAACTCATGAATTAAATCAGTGATCTGTCTATGTTAACTCCAGTGGTGGTCAGTAACGAAGTAAAACTAATTTGTTACTGTACTTAAGTAAATTTTTCAAGTATCTGAACTTTACTGGAGTAGTTTTATTTTGAGTAACTTTTACTTTTACTTTACTACATTCCAAAGCATAAGATCGTACTTTTTACTTCACTACATTTCATAAAACATATCGTTACTCCTTATAATACATCACGTGCGCCGAGACGCAGAAGCGGTGGTTTATTCATCAACAAACTGATTCTTTTCAATGAACCCGTTAAATTGGTTCGCAAATCACAACAAACGATTCATTCACGCATTGGAATGATCAGATTGCAGCTGTTCTCGAGTCGAAAACTCACTTACTTTTATCGATTCAAATGAACTGTTTAGAGCGAGTCTCCAGTGAACTGAACTCACAAGTAAAGAACCGGGAGATCTTGAGCGCGCGTGCGACTGATGCTGCTAAAAGTAAGTTACTAATGTCGAATTTTAGGATTAATTATTGTAACTGAAAATCATATTTAGCTCAAAACTGTCAGTTGTTTGTGAACTAAATCTTCTGTAAAGGGTGATCTGTTTAAGCCCTCTGAAATGCTTGAATGCAGACAGATTAATGTCACTTTCTCTATGTTTTAGGTGAAAAAACAAAACATTAAAATAACACAGATTAAATAAAATAACTCATGCACGTTCATATTCCCCGCTGCTGTAATGTTAGCAGTTTTATTAAAATGCTACGCATTTAGCCCTATGTGATGTCTGTTTTTATATTGTTTATCAACAGTATAGTTTTTTATATTGTTTAGATCAACTAGCCGAGTAAGTTAGACAGATATGAATGTTTATTCATAACCATACTGAAAATAAGTAAATATTGTTAGCTGATGCTAACTGTCTAGCTAACAAGCTTGCTGGTGCTAAGTTGAGGAAATTTTTAGATATAAAGTCCAAATATTTTTATTCAACCACCTTGATAGATTACATCTGAGGTAAAAAGAAAGGATGTGATGTTCAGAATATGGTAACTACAGTACTTATCAAAGTGGGAAGTGATGCCCTCTGGGGGCATTTGGCCAGGGGTGTTTTTACACCACAGACCAGGTTTGAGAAGAAAACAATCATTATGAAAATATAATTATATTTTCCTTAAAATGTTCTTCCTAACTTCAGGACTAATTCTCATGTCATATATAACTGACGTTCTGCAAAACAACGAGTTTTAAAACACTTTATTCTTACTGGTGAAAATTAGATGGTCAAATCGGTTTTCTCTCAGGTACATCGCAGTGTAAGCTTCACAGTGAACATTATTACATCACTCTCATCAACGTAGTCCATATCAACAACAAAATATATATCTTGACTCCATATAGTGGTTATTTTGGGAAATCCCAGGTATTTTGGGCAGTAGGATTATAAAAATATGTGCTAATATATAATTAAATTAAGTAGTCTATATAAAATTGCAAAATAAATCTATCAGTACTTTTTTACCTAAGTACATAAAAAATCGAATACTTTTGTACTTTCACTCGAGTAAAATTGAAAAAGCAGTACTTTTACTTTTACTGGAGTAATATTTTATTATACGTATCTGTACTTTTACTCAAGTACTTGATTTGTGTACTTCGTCCACCACTGGTTAACTCTGCCTCAGTCCTTAGACTGTTATTTCATGGGCAAAGTTCATTTGACCTTAATATATAAATTACGTTAAAAAGAAAACAAGGCTAACAATGCTTATAATGTAAGGTGTGCGCTGAGGTTCGCTTCGTTTGAACCAGATACTGAAGCAGTCACATGATTTTCAGGCGAACAAAGCTTCGGACGTCAAAGATCATGTGCTTTTGGCAAAACGAATCAAGCTCCGATACAGCGCTTCAATGTGAAATGTGTTGTTTTTTGATACAAGCTTCGGAGCTTCCGTGTTGAACGTAATAACATCGTTAGTTATTTCAAGTCATGTTTTGGACTTTAATCCCTGGTTTTCTTAGCGTCTTTTATGAAACAGCTCCCTGCTCCACCTATCTGTTGCCACACCCCTGCAGTCAAACACTGGTGTGGCTTCCTACTTTCAGAGAGCTCTTGTTAGCTTGGCAGCTGAATCAACAGCCAAGTCTTTTCCCACAGACTTTATTCTAAGGTAACTCTTCCTTAAATTATTAATTGTGCTTACAGGTTTTGTGCTTAGAATTTAAAAAAGGTAGTTTAAAACTAATTATAAATAGTATTTATATTTTATGTTTTTGGATGTCGTTCCAGGTCCTTTGTTCCGTATTTTTGGTCTTTGTTCTGAAATTATTTTCCAGGTCAATACAGTTAACAGTGCTGTGTTTGTAGTAAAGAATTTAAGATCTAAATACTCTATTTAAAAAATAACAATAAATAAATAGAAGTGTTTATGTCTATTATTGTTAATTGTGTATCCAAAACCACTTTTTTTGACATCTACATGTTTTTCATATCTAGAAATTTTGGATAAAGTTGAAGTTTGTGTCTGCTATAAGTAGTATTACAGTAGTAGTATATTACTCTATACTATATAAGTATATTATTTTATGCTATTTTATACTGGCAACAGATAAGGGATGATAATTATTCTCAATGTTTCCATTACTTTCAGTGTATTGTGAAAGTCTCAGTATAGGTGTTTTTTTGTTTTGTTTTGTTGTTGTTTTCCAGAAAAATATCCTACCCTCCCTTGCTCTCTGTTTTGACAGGGAACTAATATGAATCTGTCAGATGATCTGTCAGTGGCTACAGGGACGATACATTTCATCACTTGGAATGTTAATGGACTTAAAGAACAAAGAAATAAAAAATTTAGAGAACTACATAATGCTGATGTTGTTTTCTTACAAGAGACACACATTGGGGAAAAAGATCACCATATTTTAGAATGCAGTGAAGATGAGTGGCATATTTTCTTCACAAAGTTTACATCATCCCGAAGAGGAACAGCTATACTTGTCAGGAAAACATTAGACTTTGAATACATCAGTGAAGACAAAGATACTTATGCAGGATATATTGTGTTGAAATGTAAACTGCAAGGTCAGTTGTACACACTTGTTAGCATTTATAACCACCAAACTGACACAAAAACCCTAGATAAACTTTCAAGGTACCTGCAGTTAATGGCCACAGGGTTGCTGGTGATTGGTGGAGATTTCAACACTGTTCTCAATCCCTTTATCGACAAAAAATGTTCTGCCAACAGGGTGATAAATAACCGAATTCAGAGCAAACTGCTTCCCTGTGTGGAAAATTTTATGAAATCTCTTCAGCTTGTCGACATCTGGAGAAGAAAAAACCCTGTAAAGCAGAATTACACATTCTGCAGAGGAGGAACTTCATCAAGACTGGATTACTTCTTCATTCCAGAAGAATGTTTGTGGCGTGTCAGAAGTTGTGACATCAGTGATTCAGAGAGACCTGATCATCAGCCTTTGTCCTTGAAGATCAACAATGTCTCCACAGACACTTTACAGGAGCATCTCCAGATACAATCACTCTCCCAACTGCTCAGGGATAAAAGTCATTTTGGGATCGATTTATCGTTGGTTCAGGAAAGCTCACATGCACTCAGCGAGGTTGACATTGTCTCAGCTGTACATTCTCTTCAGGTGTCAGACACACCAAGACCAGATGGCATTCCAGTTTCCTTCTATAAAGAGAAAACTCAAGATATAATTCCATACATAAAGGTGCTATATATGGAATCTACAGTGGCAAATTAAACTGCTCTGAGAAACGTTTTAATGAATCTGTGAAAAGTCCACATGACAACAGTCAACACTTTTTTAATGTTGACTACCTCATCATCGCAACTATTCTAGCAAGACGTCTAGAAGACTTCCTGGAGTCTCAGTCAGAGGGGCGGATACTAAGAGAGTCAAATCCTGTCCTAATCAGTTCCAAAGCCCTCAGCACTCAGCCCGTGCTGTGCTTTATTGAGGAAGAGTTAGAAAGGCAACAACATTCAACTTCCCAACTTTTTCCAGCTTTGTCTCAGGACTTCCTTTCTGTGAAAAGCCTTGTTAGAAGCCCTTGTCAGGGCTGCCCTTTGACCCCAGTCCTCATATCTTTAACACTAAAATGCTTTGCCTCAGAGCTATTTAAGAATTTAGAAAAGCATGCATTTTATGTTTTCAAACAAAGTGTGATAGTCTGCATCCTACCGGAGGACCGACATCAGGTACATGCTATTGTGAGAAACAACACTGATGAAGAATATGACATTGTGATATTACCCAGAGGAAATAATGATGAACCTTTACAAGAAACCAACCTGGACAGTGAGTCTGAGATGGAAGAGTGGGATAGACAGATGGATGGAGCAGAAGAACAATGGCCTAAAAGAGCCGCATTCAAAATGTAATTCATGTGATTAATCACTGTACAGTATATAGAGCAGTCTTTGAGGTTTCACTCGTGTTATATTAAATATCAGCACTGATAGTGCATATAGTCATTAGCATGTGCAATGTTCAATCTCCACTGATTGTGGAAATTTATTTAAACAGTAATTTGTGTGAAACTGTCTACATTTTCCACTAGGTCAAGCATGTATGCTGTTGTAACTTTGAAAGATTCAGATGAGGTGATAGTGGCAGCATCAAACTGGCTAAACACAGACAAGACACAATGTCACTGGCCCCCATTCAGATCATCAGAGAAGTACACGCAAGCTGTGAAAGACAGAACTGAGCCTTCAACAGCAGGAAAAGCATGGGACATGTTAAACATTCTCTTACATGCAGAATATGGTAACACTGTTTTAAAAAAAATACACAGAACTTTTTCATGTTTCATAATAAACTAAATATTGTAATATTTTACTGCAGACACCTATCAGGAGGCTATAAAGAAACAAAAGGAACTTGTAAGAGCACAGAAAGATGGGTAAGCATGCATCATATTCACAAGGCACAGTGTAATAATGCAAATACAATGTTTTGTTCCAGACCAGAAAATAACAGATTAAATCTATTTTTTCCAAATGTCTCTGATAGCAGTTGTCAGAGTTATGGACCTGTGTTTTTGTTGTTTTGCTCTCCATGTCCTAGTTTCTCCCTCGTTTTTCATTGTGCCCATATCTGGTTCTTCCTGTTCCTGCTCTTTATTGTGTTTCATTTGTCTCAGGTGTGTCTCAGGTGTGTCTCAGTTATCCCTTGTTTTGTGTGGTGTCTTATTTCATTCCCTGTTTCAGATTGTATTCCCTTTGGTGGATCATTAAAGACTGTTTACTTTGAGTTTACTCCTGTGTCTCCTCACCTTAGAAGTGTGACAACAGTAGAGTTTCATGCATTAAAGAACAATATATCATTGTAATGTTAGTTAATACAAGCACAATCGTTCATCATTTGTACTTGTTAGTTCAAATCAACTAATTTTAACAGATAATACTTTTGATTTTAAAATGTAATAGTAAATGTTACAAATAACATTAAGATAAATAAATGCTGTAGAAGTATTGTATTATTAGTTCAGTAAGCATTATTGTAAAGTGCTTTCAGAAATCTGTGTAATGCAAGGCATCAAAATTTTGGGTACACGTTCCAAGTGTGAGAAGTATGCGAGAAGCAAGTGCTGGTCTAAAATGTTTATTAATTCCATGAGCGTAATCCATTACAAAAGAGAGAGACAATAGATGCAAAGACAAGACATGCAACATTGAACACAAGAAACATTAGGGTATACACATACTAATCAGATGGACACAGGAAATACCAGAGGCAGAACAGTAATCGTAATCAGGCAAAGGGTCAGGGCAGACGGCAAACAATCAACAACGCAAATCCAGGGAACAAATAACCAAATAAACAATAATCTAGGTAGGGTCAAACACTGGCAGAATAGCAGCAGGACACTCAGAATTGTAGCCAGGACAAACACGACTTTGCAATGAATGGCTGTGGAAACCTTGCTTAAATAGATAGACTATCAGAGGCATTAGAGACTATTAGACTAGGTAGAGCAGGTGCAGCTACAATCAGTCTAGGCAAGTGGGATTTTTCTGAATCCCGGAGAGTGAGACCTCTGGTGGTCGATGGAGGAAACTTGAACATAGTTCCTGATAGGTATAAGCAATAAGGGTGGGGTCACAGAAACAGGACTACAAATGCACAAGAACAAAACTACAATACAACAAGGTGTATGAACATGCAGACGTGTAACCCAAAGCTAGTAGCTATGGCCAAGTATTATTTATACTATGGCCCATTTTCTGAAAGAAAAATATCAGTTTTTGCTTCATAATTATTTTTATTTTAATATTCTATTTTAATAATAAAATGTTCACTGTTTCAAGAAATCAATCAAGAAATACTCTTTGTGTTACACACAGTTTGTATGCAGTCATTACCCTGCAAGAATCAAGTGAGCTGACTGTGATACCAACAAACTGGCTGAATGAACACAAGACACAATGTTACTGGCCTCCATTCAAGGCACCTAAGACGTGCACAGAAGCTGTAAAGAACAGACTTGAACCTGCTAGAGGAGAAAATCCATGGGAGATGCTGAACATCAAATTTCATGAAGAACATGGTAAAGATTTAAATGACTCTTTATATGTCATGTACAGTATATTGTTTTTTTTTTTCAATCTGACTTCTTTTTCAACCAAAAATACTTAAATAATATAAAATATTTGCATATCTTGTTTTAGCCACTTATGAGCAGGCTAAAGAGAGGGAAGAAGCACTCAGACAGCAGACTGAACCGTAAGTAATTAGTCTTCATGTTATAGTATTAATAATAGTAGTAATAATAATCACAATTCATTATGTACATTACATTCATTGCATACAATTTTAAAGTAAACATATAGCCACAAGCAGCGATCATTGGGGTCCAAGCACAGCCCATTGGGCAATTGATATCGAAAAGACATCAAATTGACATCAAAATTGACAACAACAAAAAACTGGTCAAATATGCAAATCCAACTGATGTCAAAAACTTGAAATGATGTTGATTTGATATAAATTGAACGTCAAACACATTGGACTACATATACATTAAAACAATTTCAGTGTGGGATTAACTTCTTATCGTCACCCAATTACCACTGGAAGAAATTGCTGTCCAAACTGAATGTAAAATGTTGTCATCAATAACTAATATTTGACATCACTTTAATATCAAGGTGCCTTGTGTAGAGGGTACAGTTATGTTACACTGGCCATGTCTCTTTTCAAACGTAATACGAGTAGGCCTATTTAAGTGTCTTTTTATAGAAGTATTATTTTATGTACCATATCACAATAGACAAATAATATTGTCTCTTCATTTTACTTGCTCTGTGCTGCGGGGCGGAGTGTGAGATGCATATCTTGCATGCCAATATGCATTGGCTTGTTTAATTTACACTCGAAGATGATAGAGCTCTCAGGTGAGATCCCAATTCTGACATAATGTCAAACATGACCAACTGAAAGAAATCTAATATTTGATATCAAATTGATATCAAGGTGCTGCTGTGAAATGCCTCGTGTAGAGGATACCACTAGCATAGCCAGGAATCACAATGTGGGTGAGCCCAGAGGAAATCAGTTGGGCCTAGCCTAAAATGCATCTGTTATCAAGATAGGCCAACTCAACTACACCTGCTTGAATATGCCACCGTTTAATCAGAGCATGAGCCTGTATGTCATCATAAGCAGTGTTAAAGTCCCCTGTGGTGAAAATCAAGTTTTTTATGTTGTTTATTTGTCTATGTGGTGTTTTTAATATGCTTTTAGACAAACCATGTGCCAATCAATTAATCAATACCATTGATGAGTACTTTCTCCTTAAAACTGCAGTTTCCCAATGGCACTCCCAGAAATTCGGTTTGAAACAGCCCTCGGTTTGTTACGTCACAAACCAATAACCAATCACATCAAGGGATCAGGAGGCGCTGGCTGCTGCGACTGAGTGGAGGCGGGGCAAATTTGCATATTCATAGATCAGCGTATAGTAAATGAGGCAAGGGTGTAGAGTTACATTCAAGCTATTTTAAGTCATGAGAAAATTATTTTCACAAGAAAAAACATTTAAATATGTCATTTTGATGATCAAAGATAAGTTTTAAGGGATAAAATATTTGACTACAGGGGGACTTTAAGAACAGCATTATATGGCGGCCACACCACACACACATGCATCTGACAGACACAACACAACACCATCATCAAATCTGCAGGACAGCAGTAGTACAGTAATGGACAGAATGTAAAATCCATGCTTAGTCATAGTCTGGCTCAGCGGCCACATAAAATAAACAACAGTAATATAGGCAACTACATAGTAGGTATGAGAAGTGTTTGGGGGGGGGGGGGGGTGCACCTGAGTAGTGGGGGAGACTTGGGACCATGCTGCCAAATTTGGTGTTTCTACGACTTACGGTTTGGTTGGCCAGGCACTTTTAGGGCAGAAAAAGTGTCGGTGCTTAAACCCTAATAATTTTATATACAGCACAATTATGTGTGAACCAGGTTTCTTAATTTGGGACAGTAGATCTATTGAACATTTTTAGAACATCAGCAAATACATACTATAGATTTAATCATATATAACTTATTTTCAGGTTTGTTTGTTTGTTTTTTTTAGACCCTCTACATCTTTTGGATCTCTTGAAAGACAAAACTCTCCACTGCGGTCAGGAATGTCCACTGGTGGTAAAATTTTATATTAATGAGTGAAATTAATGTCTTTTGAGCTCTGACTAGAACAAAGAATTGAGTACAGATTTTAGTACCAGAGTACAGATCTTCTTGTCTGAATGTTATTGGGAATCAAGTCAAGTCAGATTCATTTATATAGTGCTTTTTATAATGCACATGGTTTCAAAGTAGCTTTATAGAAACATATTGCAGCACTAATGTCTTACATTTTATAAGCTCCTCATTGAGTGGTTCCATTTAAAGCAACATTTGATAAAATGATGCCCTAATATAGTTGTCTGTGAGAAAGCCCAAGGCAACTATGGCAAGAAGCAAAAGGTGGAGAGATCATTGCAAAAAACCAAGCTTGGCTGTTGGACACCCAACCTCCTCTAGCAATACAGTGTGAACACATAGCATCAATGACAATATCACAAAGTTTTTTACAAGTCTTATATCAATTTAGCTATATTAAATTGAAAAATGTATATTTGACAGGCAGTGTATAACATGGGGGGATTTTAATCAAACTTTAAAAAGTTTTTTCAATGTCTGTAAGGCCCATATTGTTTGCTGAGGTGCTGAAAGGTTGTATGTCCTTTGTTGGTGCAATTCTTCTAGTTAAAGTCAAATAACAGACGTTTCAGGGTCTCTCATCTCAGGTCTAAACAGAAGAAATGTTTAGACATTCAAATAATAGTTTTGTTGCTTTTAGAAGCCACTGATATACTAGCATACAGTCCTTAATGAAAATGTGTAAGCTGCATATCTAGGAGTGTGCGTGGAATATGTTTGACTCGAAACTCTAAAAAACCCTCCTCTAAACATAATTGTAATCAGGCTGTACTGCAAACTGAAACAGAAACCATATAAAGTGGTTCTTCAATCTGAATTTCTGCAGATTTGCAGTCTTGAACATCATTTGTATAATTTTCAAAATGCTGCATCTCGTGTATGGACATCATCTACTGGAGAAATTATTAAAAATGATTAAAGAATGATTTTAAAAACATTATAAAAGTCTTTAATGTGAAATGTTTTTTTCCTTTTAGGCTTTCCCACCCAATCCACAGTCATTAGTCATGGTATGAAATCTCGTTATTATAAATGTTTGCTAGCTCTCTGTGAAGTTTGTTATTCAGAAAATTGATGATTATTATGAATTCTCTAACAGGTATTAAAAGAAAACATGATGAGTCTCCAGATATCACTGCACAGTCACTGATGACTACAGGCAAGTCCATTCTGACACTAATTGTACAAAAATACATAGAGTAAAAATACATTGTTCAGACTATGGGAAATGGCATTAAGTTCATTCAAGATTGACAAGTGCCTTTTATAACAAACATTTTATCCACACCTTTAAAATAAATAAATTAATTAATTAATTAAAAAAAATCTAACTAAGCTCATAGTTCTTTAGTTTAGTTTTTCACCATTGTACCATTTAGGCACATAACCCTATGTTACCCCAGGGTAAATGTCACTGTTATATATATATATATATATATTATATATATATATATATATTATATATATATATATAAATATACAGTGCCCTCCAAAAGTATTGGAACAGTAAAGAAAAAAAAAATCTGTTGGCTGTGGAGTCAAGACATTTACAAATATGATTAAAAGATGAATATGAGATAAAACTACAGAATGTCACATTTTATTATTGGGTGATTCAACACATAGATGTTTTACCAGCTAAGAAGTTCAGCACTTTTAGAGTTTCATCCCCCTACCTGATGTGAGCATAATAATATCATAATGGATATTTCCCCCCATTTTAAATTCTTATTATCCAATGAAGGGTTAGATTTTTGTGATTTTAAAAAATAAAATAAAAGATCAAAAGGATTAACAACGCAGATTCATTTTCACAGCCTTCTTTGATCATATCTACATTTCACTACTGATTATACCCTGTATGATTGTGTATGTGACAAATAAACCTTGAACCTTGAACCTTGAACCATATTTACCAAGGGTGCCGATATTTTTGTCCATGACTGTATATACAACAGACTCTTGCTTTTTCAAATTCATAGCCATAGTAGTTAAGTTAGTAGAAGTGTGATCAATGGAAAACAGCTGACCACCATCAGTGGATATTTCCTGATCCCATTTTTTTCTATAACATGTATGTACACTTATGTTTATAGATATGTTTAAAGTAGGATGCATGTGTTGACTGCAGATGCCAGTAAGATGGTACACTGTCAGAATTTTTTTTTAGCAAAATTTGTACCTTTACCTTGTCACTGGGACAGTACCCTTAGAAGGACATCTTCTGTACCTTATTTACCTGCCAAAAAGTTCAAAGTAGTACTTTAAGTTACTTATTGCAATTCTAATATACTACCTCTTAGGGCAAAAAAAAGTACAAAGATTTATTTTTAATGGTATTGCCCGAGTGATAAGCGATTTTTCTCTTAAAAGGTACAAATTTTGCCAGTTTTCTTTTTCTGACAGTGTAAATGGCAGGGGTAGACGTTAATAATTCCTTTTATATATTTTTTTTCTTTTCACGAAACACAGATATGGAGATAAGAAACAAAGCAAAGCAGATCATTGAAGGAGTTATGGTCCAAATTCTGGCCATAAAGAACACAGACCACACAGTAAATGCATTAAAAACCGACATTTTGTAAGTTTAAAATTATTTTACATTTAATTTGCATTTAATTTTTAAAACGGTGCCAATGACATCCACTCATTCCTTTATACACAGAGACGCCGTTTCAAAGCTAAATAAAATTGATAAAGACAGCATAAAGAAAGCAACCATTGGGATGTTTGGAAGAACAGGAGTAGGAAAAAGCCTCTAATAAATGCAATCCTAGGAGAAAAATATTTATTGCCTTCCAGTTATATGTCTGCATGCACATCTGTGGTTACACAGGTGGAAGCAAATCTGAGCGACTCCAACTACACAGCAGAGATTGAATTCATTTCTAAAGAGGTTTCTCAAAAAATATATTCCATGATTTTCATTTTAATAAAATTGATTAAGTTTTAAATTTAACAAAACATACTTAAAGGATGTACCGTTCTGCTCATAAGTTTAGATACCCCTCGCATAATCTGCATGTTATGTACAATATGGTATGCTGTGTTATTTTGCAGGAATGGGAAAATGAGATTGTTTCATTAGAAAAAAACGAGGATAGGGACAACCTTATAACAGAAAGTATTGAAGAACAGATCATTGCACTGTATGGAGCTGATGCAGGGAAGAAAACTTTGGAAGAGCTCAAGAAAGAGGACAAATATATTGAAATTAACAATGTTTTGTCTACTGGGAAGATGACAATCTCGAACCAGAATGTAAGTTACATGGTGTTTTTGTTATAGTTTAATAAGATAAGAATGATCTAATTGTAAATTGCACATGTATTCTGAATGTTGCTGAAAGTCAGCCTTTTAAAATCAGATTTTTAAAAATCCTTTATTTCCCTAAAAGTTCTCTGATATTACCAGTAAAGTTGCTCAATACATAAAAAACAATGAGTCAAATCCTGGTGGCTGGTACTGGCCGCTTGTGAAGAGTGTAACAATCAAGACTCCTAACTGTCGTGAACTCCTGGAGCACATTGTCCTTGTTGATATTCCTGGTACTGGAGACTGCAACAAGATCAGAGATGACCTCTGGAGATCTGTAAACACTTCTCTTTTAAGTACTCGTAAATGTGTGTTAAACATAAAATATATTACAAAACCACAGGTATATCATCTTATATTTTACTCTGCTTTTGTATTTGCTCTCACTTAGAAACTAAAGCACTGTTCATCTGTGTGGATTGTAAGTGACATTAACCGAGCAGTCTCAGACAAAGACCCCTGGGAAATATTAGAGCACTGCATTCAAGACTTGGGAGGAGGAGGAGAATGCAAACACATAAACTTCATCTGTACCAAGACCGATCAGATGAATCCAAGGGGATATCTTGCGTTAGAATAAGACTTTTTTTCTTTTGCAACATTAATGTAAACATGTTTATAAAGAATAATTTAAGTATAATTTCATAACAATGACTTGTTTTGCTCTGTCATTTTCATTTTGTTTTTCTTTAGAAATGAAAAACTTGATGAACAAATGACTGGACCAAAGGTTTGCTATGTTTTTCTGCATTATTCAGTTGAATGCTGTACTATTCAACATGTCATTAAGACTTTATTTTAAATGTCTGAAAGTTTGACTTTCTTTTCACTGTTGTCTTATGATGTAACATTTGGCTGCCCTTGAAAAATGCATTTTAATCAAGAACATTCTATTTTTACTAAAACTTGATAAATTTTATTCACCAAAGAAAAAGCTGAAAAATGTTTTGTATCATAAGAAATGTGATGACTCACATGAAAGTGATGTTCTTTTTAATTGTTTTATCCTGAATCAAATATCACTTTCATTTCACACAGATACTTCATCTAACTTCGACAATATCTCTTGTGTTGATTGTTTTTCAGGATCTGAAAACAAAATGCATACTGCATAGAAACAATCGTGCAAAGGAAGCAGTGAAAAGAAAATTAAAAAATGCTGGAAACAGGGTATTATTATTGAAGATTTTTATTATATACAATTGAATATTTGATATCTAAGAAAATCAACAAGACTAGTGATAGATGGGTCAGAGCAGTCAAAAACAAAAACCCCAGAATATGTTAATACTAAACATCACCTTGTTTTCCAGTAAAAGCATCTTCAAAATACATACAAAAAAAAGTTGAGCAAACTTAAAAAGTTTAAGGCAACCAGCTTCAGAAGATTTTTGGGTTCTCAACTTGTTGTTTTAGGTGTATACAACAAAAAGCTGAGAACTCAAATCTCCTAAAAATAAGTTGAGAAAACTAAAAAAATCTGCTGAAGCTGGTTGCCTGAAACATTTAAGTTTGCTCAACTTTTTTTTTTTTACAATGTACTTGAGAAGGAAAATGATATTAAGTCTTGCTTATATATATATATATATATATAAAGGGGAATGTAAACATTGTAGCGAATTAATCACTTACATTGTTGTTTAATTTAGCTCTTTTATTTAAGCTTTATTTTAGCTTTAGGGGATCTTACGATTTGATATGATCAATTGATATTAATCAAAACGTCCTTATTTAACACTCGTCCAGCGAGTTGTCAGTATATCTGATAAATTCTGTTTATTCTTGTGGCCACAATATAATACAGAATTATTTAAATAACTGTATGACAGTTATGAGCATATAGGTAACTTGATCTGAGCAGGATTTGATTTGAATATTACACACAGAATACAGAACACTTCTCTATAAATCAAACAAGAGTTTATTTGCTATCTTACTACAATACATGAACTAAGCTAAATAACATAAAACAAAATACATACATACATACACACACGCGATGAATTTAATTGAGAATGATTACAATCTAGCACTGTTCTATTTCCACACGATTTTACCCGTGTCGATCAGCAAATGGAGAACTATCTTAATTTTACCTTAGAGATAGATACGACCAGTTCAGCAGAATAAAGGTTGTTCGATACCTTGCTTTTAAGTTGAAATGGTCACTGATCGAGGAAACCCCGCGTTTCCCAGATGTTGGGAAACCCCGCGTGTCGCTGTGTGACGTCACTCTTGGGGATGCCCTTCTGTTGTTGCTGGTTTGGTTGCTCTGCGTTGCTTAATGCTTCAAGGAAGTCTGTTTCGATTTCTTATGGCTTTAGATGTTGAAGTTCCTTTCGCGTAGCTTCAGACTTTCAAGAGTTTCTTCAGAGTTTTGACGAAGTGTTGGTTTAGTCTTCAAAACTCGGCCAGGTGTTAAAGGCTCCGAGTTTCAAAGAAGCGCGCGATTTCCGAGCAGAACAGAGAGAGAGCACGTTGGAGAGCGGGGATCCGCTTTTTAAAAGGGACTGACGTCAGAGGCCTTCCGTTCAACCCCCAGAGGCTTCCACCAACCAGATTGTCCCTCTGGATGGAGCTCCACCTACACGGCTCATTTTCCACGCAGCTAATTTGTCTGCTTAGTTATTTAGTCACATGAAGAAAATATCTTTTAACATGTTCTAATCACACATTATTATACTCAATATTAACTTCCCATGCACGACAAATTCTTGCATTTGTCCTGACCGTTAATATGAAACCAAACATAAGGTATTCGACATACATTAATAGCTTTCATGCTAAAACTAACTTAGAAGGGATCTATTTAAAGATTAGAAATAACACATCCTGCATATACGATATTATAAGTGTAGTCCTCACTTTACAGGAGAAAGTTATACCTCAAAAGATTATAAAAACATACCATTGATTACAATGACACAGTCAGCTTATAAATGACATAAAATACACATTGATATATTTTGTAAAATATATTGTATATATTGCTTTTGATAACATAGCTTGAATAGCAGTAGTGACTACTATCAATTGTCCTTTTGGAACACTTTATAAAAGTCTTTGAGTCTTTTTAGCAAAGAAATGAAAGGCACATATCCTTGCAATGTCCTGGGAGGATGGGAGGTCATAAAATCACTTTGGGGCTGTATCTGTAAAACCTCAACATTCGGACTCTTCGTAAAACAGCCTTTGTTCTTGATACCATCATTGAGTTACTGCTTTAAGGATCATCCCCAGACCATGTTCAGATCCAGTGATCCTTGTTCCATCCTGGTTAAATGATGGTTAAGTGATAAGACACCAGTGAAGTCCTGTTTTAACCACATTCACGATGCTCTCCTCCAATTCCTCCTTGTTTTAACAAAGTTCTTCAGATAACGATGTTTTATGGCAGGAAATCTGAGTTCAGGCATGTGCTCGCTATTATGTTCAGATGTGTGTGCGTTCTACCTTCCCCAAGGTCTTACACATCCCCCTTTTGCTCGGTGAGGTTCCCATTGCGAACGTCGGCGGGCACTGGAACAAGAAGCAGGGAGAACAGGCACACACAAGACACAAACAAATCTCCATCACTGACTGAATCCTGGTGTAGGGTAATTTGGGAAAGAACAGGTTAGGAACTTGAGAAGATGTAGGGGTGCATTCTTTAGGATTACTGGCAATTGAGTCATTCCGATTGGCTTAATTGTCGGGGGTTCGACGAGGCGGTATAGGCGTGATCTCAAGCAGGTTGGTTGAGTTCTCAGGTTCAGGTTCTTGGTCGGTTTTATCACATTGGAAAATGCGTGGGACGCCTGACGTGCATTTGTTGAAAGACTCTTGAACGGCGTTCACTCGCTTGTGTAGGAGGAAGGCCAGTGTCAATGTCACAACGTACCCTACAATAGTAGAGATGCAAAGCGCTGTGTCAGCGGCAGACCAAGACCGAATAATAGGCGCGCCAGCGGGCGGAAGGCGAGCGATAGCTTCTAAAGCTGTATCAACAGGAGTCAAGTCAATAAGTTGCGTTCCTTCCTCCTTGATCCTTTCTTCCAATTCTGGAAAGGACGAAGGAGTGCTGTTTGAAGAAGGGCGAGATTTCGATTTCAGCCTGATACTCGTCGTCGGTAAGGTGATACAATGCTAACTCGTCAATATGGAGGATCGAGCCCTTAGGGACAGTGATCCATAAAGTTTGGTTGGGCAAGGTAATGCGTGTGGCTATGTCGTGTTGATCGTATGTGAGGGTAGCTGTTCGTGCTGGGGTGTTGACCAGCCATCGGTTTCCGATGATTTCGGCTTGCGTTACCTCAACTTGAGAACGTGGTGTCGCTTCGGCGGGGCAGCTAATGTCATGTCTAATGGACTCTAGGCCGCAGATGCCCTCAGTATTATCGCGTGCGAAAGGTTTACTCGGGCAAAGGAAGTGAATGTCCTTCGTGCGCGTACACATCCTCAGGTTTGGGACCAAGTACAACTGTTCGTTGCTATCGTGATACGCAACGACTTCAGGAGTGTGGATTTTGACATAGGTGTTCCCTTGCCAAAATCCCACATTCACAACGTCTTTGAGCCGGTAAATGTTATTCGAGTCGCTAATGGGCAAACTGAGGAGAAAGGCCAAGTCGCCTGCTTCCGGGTCTACGTACAAGGGAATAGCGATGCCCAGGGAAAAGGCGAGATGGGTTTGGATAGGACTAGCAGGGCCCACGGTGGCCGAAGTTAGGATATTTTGGACAAGGTCCAAGTAGTGTGCAATCCTATTCATGGCTAAGTTATCAATCGAGGAACTTACTTCACATAGCATGTCGGTCATGATTTGGCGGGTTGCCTCGATCGGTTGATAACGGTTCTCACAACGAGTTACAACGACTTTATTGAAGGGAGTCAATCTTAATTTTGGGACCTGGATTTAAATAATTGGTAAAGGAAGTTCCCTGATGAGGGGACTAGAGGGGAGAGGGAATTATAGTGAAAGAGGAAGAAGAAAAAACAAAAAAAAAAAAAAAAAAAAAAAACAAAGGGAGACACAGGTGAAAGGAAACAACAAAAAGAGAAACGGCGGCACAAGGACACTGAATGAGGTTAGGCAGCAAATGAGTGTCACATGTGTGGAGTATCTCCTCTCTACTAGAGGCTGGCTCTAGCAGTGCAGCTGAGGAGAGAGTGTAAGTGTTGTGTTTCAACAAGGTCGCTATATGTTTTCCTAACAACAGAAATTATGTTAGTGTGGTGTAGAGCATATGAGTGTCGGTCTGTGTCAGTGGGTTTGATCTTCCCGCTTTTGCGGTCGGCTGGAGCTCTGGTGCCTCTTTATCTGGTTTCGATGGACCCATCGAAGGACTGGCTCGCTGCGCCCTTGTCCGATTTTGATTCGGTAGGCGACAGGTGAGAGCTTGTCTACAATCGCGTGGGGTCCTGTCCAGTGAGGTAGGAACTTCTTTGACAGGCGATGGGGAGCGTTCTGCCTTGGTCGGGCGAAGCTGTAGTACCACACTTTGTCTCCGACATTGAACTCATGATGAGAGGCCTTTTGGTCATAGTAGGCTTTACGACCTTCCGCGCTTCGTTGTAGTTGCTGTTGAGCGAAGGCGAAAGTCGTTCTCAGGTGCTGATGCAACTCTTCCAGGTATTGGTGATGGTATAGGCGGTGACGAGGTTCAGGTCACCAGGTTGGTACAGCAGGTGTAGCGGTAGCGTCATGTTTCTCCCTGTCATCAATGTGAATGGGGGTACGCCGGTAGACTGGTGAGGGGTGGCTCGAGCAGCCATCAGTACCAGCGGAAGTTTAATATCCCAATCCTTTTGATTGGCAGACACATACTTCTTCAACATGCTGACCACTGTTTTATTGGCCCGTTCAACTTGACCCGAGGAAATTGGGTGATGGCTTATATGGAGCTTGGCCTGTACACCGAGGAGTTTCCACACTTCCTGCATGATGTCGGCGGTGAAGGGGTTCCGCGGTCAGAGTTGACCCTTAAAGGCAGTCCAAATCTTGAAAAGATGTGGTTCATTAACAGGCAGGCTGTTGTTTCTGCTGTATCATTGGGAGCTGGGAGGCACTCTATCCACTTCGTGAATTCGCAGACCACGGTGAGGAAGTATTTGTTACCTCCGTTGACCGTGGCAGGGGTCCTACCCAGTCTATTTGGAGGTCCGACCAGGGGAAAGTCATTCCTTTCCTTTGCAGTGGGGCTCGGTGGTTTGGGTTTGCCGGTTGAAATTGGCAACACACCAGGCATCCTTTTACGTATTCCGCCACGTCTTGCTGCATGCCAGGCCAGTATGCTACTTGCTTGAGTGTTTCATAGGTGGCCTTGGCGCCATGGTGTCCTGCGCATGGTGCATCGTGGGCGTGTGTCAGCATCATCCCCCTTTGGCCGTGAGGGACTACGAGCTTTGGCGTAGTTAGGGGCTCAGGGACATACGCGAGCACACCGTCTTTTAGATGCAGCATGTGCTTGATTGAGTGGAGCGTGCGGAGCTCGGAGGAAGCAGCTAGGTCGGAGGTGGAAATAGGATGAGTTAAGGGGTCGGAAATGTGAGCTGCCATAGTTCGCAGTGTTTGATCCGCATTTTGAAGTGTGAGGAGATCGTTAGCAGCGAACTGAGGTGAAATGGCAATGTGGGAGGAGGTGGGGTTTTGTACGCCAGTGGCGTGTTGGCGGCGGGTTATGGCCGCTACTGAAGGGTTGGGAGGGAGGGCTTGAAATGTCCAGGACTCTCCGTGTAATGCACCTGCTTTGGCGAGGGCATCGGTTTGGTCATTGAAGTCTTTGTCTTGTCCTGGTTGACGGGAATGACCTCGAACCTTTTTCCAATAAACGATAATGTCATGTTCAGTGACAATGGCATCGCCTGCTTGGAAGAGTTCCTGGTGTTTGACAGGCTTGTTGTTAGCTGTCTTGAATCCATTCTGTTTCCATCCAGCTAAATGGCATGTAAAGCTTAGACGGGCGTAGTTCGAATCGGTACAGATAAAGTTCTTTGATGTTGTGGGATGCTGCCATTTGAAGTGTGATGAGGATGGCTGCTATTTCAGCATATTGCGCTGAGCGAGGGCCTAAGTTGAATTGCTGCGGTGGGCAGGGGTCGTTGTTGAGCCAGACCACTCCCGCTCCAGCTTGTAAATTGCCCTTGTGGTTGTAAGAGGAGCCGTCGACATATGCTGTGGGCATTCCTTCACATACATTCTCCTCGAAGTACCTGTGATTCGTCAGTTGAGGTTGTGGCGGTTCTTTAGGTTCCGCTGGAGTATGCAGCGTGTCCGTTGAACAGTTTTGACAGGCCGCTAGCCCGTTTCCAAGTGAGGATTTGTAGTTTTGGGCATATCTTGCCTCGATGTCTCGTCCTTGGAGTGTCATTAGCCAGGTAGCTATGCGTGCGTTGGTCACCACGCCATCTCTGATGCGTTGACTGTTTAGGAAGGTGACCGGCTGATGACAAGTCTCGATGATGACTTTCTGTGCGCCGATGTAATTAGAGAAACGCTGGATAGCCCACACAGTGCAAAGCAAAGCCTTTTCGCAGTTTGAGTACTTGCATTCTGGGGGAAGCAGCGTTTTGCTGGCATAAGCGACCACTCGTTTGTCTTTGTCATGGAGCTGGTATAGGCCTGCGCTGAGGCACTGATTGGAGAATCCAGCGTCCAGATAGAATTCTTTTTCTGGGTCTGGGTAGGCAAGGCACGGAGCAGAGCACAGGCGCTGTTTGAGCTGGCCCATTGCTGTGTCCTGTGTTTCCGTCCAAACGAGGGGTTCATCCTTTTTCAGGAGGGAAGTTAGTGGTCGTGCGATGTCAGCGTAGTTTTCGATGAACTGACGGGAATAATTGCACACTCCCAGAAAGCTTCGCAGCTCAGAGATGTTAGTCGGCGTCTTTATGCTTTGGATTGCTTGGGTGCGGTTAGACTGTGGCTCGATGCCGTTTCTTCCGACAAGCAATCCGACATAGTTCACCTTGGTTTTGCACCACTGTCCTTTGTGAAGGGCGATCTTGGCTCCTGCCGTTGTCAGCTGGTTTAGGACGTGATTGATCTCTTTGAGGTGGTCTTCCACACTTGAGCTTTTCATCAAAACGTCATCTACATAGACAAGGTTGCCTCTGGCTCTGGCGTCAGGGCATGCTTTGTTTAGGAAGATGTTGAATTCTGCTGGTGAGTTGGCATAGCCGAAGGGACACCGTGTGAAGGTGTACTGTCGATTGCCAAAGGTGAATGCCAGCTTGTGTTGGTCATCGGGATGGACAGGGATTGTCCAGAACCCGGAGGCGA
This sequence comes from Aspiorhynchus laticeps, assembly GCA_023376895.1. Classification (NCBI taxonomy): domain Eukaryota; kingdom Metazoa; phylum Chordata; class Actinopteri; order Cypriniformes; family Cyprinidae; genus Aspiorhynchus; species Aspiorhynchus laticeps. The sequence continues at coordinate 45,018 of JALXFT010001258.1, forward strand.
CGTCCAGTGTGGAAAGGATCGTCGAGCCTTTGATTTTTGGAATTTCTTGATCCAACTGGGTCATAGGCCATCGTGACAATGGTACTTGCTGATTCAACTTGCGATAGTCGATGGTGGGCCGCCATTTGCCGTTTGGTTTTAGGACTGGCCATATCGGGGCAGAGTATGTGCTGTTACAGGGCGGATGACCCCCTTTTCCAGCATGGAGTCAACAATCTCTTGCACTGGCTCGTATGATGCTATTGGAATCTTGTACTGTCGCACAAATGTGGGTGGCGCATTTGGGTTTGTCGGGATGCGCACAGTGTGGATGTTTGTCAGTCCACAATCCAGGGAATCCTTTGCGAAGGAGTCCTTGTATTTGTGCAGAACCTCTTTGAGTCCTTGGCGATCCGCTTCATTGTGGAGGGCATCTGCCTCACTCAGGATCTGTTGAACTTGTGCGTTGAACCCTGCGTAGGGTTCTTCTGCAGTGAGGTCATTTGAGGGGCTTTGGGCCCCGATGGTCACCTGTGTAGGTGATTCTGTCGCAGGCTGTGTTGAGACAGCATAGACAGCGAGATGAGTGTCATCTGTTAGTTCTGACGGCAGACACTTTCTCTGGACACCGGCAGAATGGACGTGATGGCAATGACTTCATGAGGTTTTGTAAACGTTACTGTGTTGTCGTATTCGTCTGACATTAGCTGTGTGGGTATAGGGCCTATGACAGGTACCATCAGTTCAAAGTCGTGGAACGCCTGGCTGATGAGCCATCCCAGGTGATTGGCTTTGGGAACGTGGATGTCTTGGGCCGTACAGTTGTTGAACAACACATTACACAGCACGAGATGACACTTCCATGAGAGGTGTGGCTTCCAGAGTCAGTCCGAGTTTTAGGCAGGTCCTGGAAGGTTGGAAGAAACCTAGCTTACTGTTGAGCATTTGGCCAGGTCGCATGTTGAGGCGGACGCTGACACTCTTGCTGTAGGCAGGTATTGTGGCTTCTTGCTCCGTGATCATAGCACATGCGTCTGGCATGGTTTGACCGGATTGGAGATTCTTGAGGTTGACTGACGTTGTCAGTTGGTGTGACAGGGGAGCCCATATGAAGTCGTTTACGGTATCAATGCAAGCATTGAGCCGGACCAGGATATCCGCTCCAATGTAGATGTCATGCGGCAGGTCTGAGACAACGAGGAAGTAGTGAGTTAGCTGTCTGTTGTTCCATCGTATGTCCAGAGCGCAGATGATCTTGGAGGTGGCCATGGTTGTCGACCAGGGACTGAGAGGGAAGCGGCTGTGCTTAGCGACATGT